>JAGFZM010000077.1:257300-268521 GCA_017657215.1 Limnothrissa miodon
AGAGAGAGAGAGAGAGAGAGAGAGAGAGAGAGAGAGAGAGAGAGAGAGAGAGAGAGATATGCATTCACTTGAAAAGACAAGTTTGCAAATAGGAATATTTGACGTTCTGGACCAGTGAGAGATTAGTCCTTGTCTTTAAAAATGCTCATTCCATTCGATTCCATTCCATGTCCAGACATTACATCACTATTATTGTAGATATGTAACCTTGACACAAAAGCATAACACCTCCAACAGCATGTGGTAACAAGTGGTGTAACAAGCATGTGGTTCAACTACTCCCATATTTACTCTTTTCTCCTCACGCGAGCATTTGGCCCTGGGATTGCACTCATTACTCTACATAGACTCTCCATACCAACCAATCTTTCAGGGTTAACACACACACATGCATAACAAAAGCTGAAAGGATTATTACCAGAGAAAAGAATCTTCAAAGCAAACAGTATTCTCTAAACCGTCTATGGCTGATGATGAGTTATTTTCTGTCTGGGAATTTGAGGAGAATTTAGCTGTTTACATCATCAGGCCTCACAGAACTGACCGAGAAATTGCGAGATAAATGAAGGAAGCAATATGACTGAAGACAGTATAATGGTAATTACTATAAAAGATGAAAAATAGTACAAGTGAAAGAAATACTTTGGATGAATACTAGAGTCTTGGAACATAGATTCCAAATGGTTATTGGTGTACAATAATCGGACTGACTTTAAATGGACTGACAGACTCCTCATAAGTTGCAAATGTATGTGACAGTACATACATATTTGACTGGATCATCTGAGATGTGTCAGCTAAAATATTATTATAATAGCTCCAATAATTTTGAGGTGTACTAAGTATGTGTTGTATTATGAGGATGTAGTGTAGTTACCATTCTCTAAAGCCACAGGTAACACCTCCTCAATCAGTTGGAATGTGTATGCGTGCGTGCTTGTGTAAATACTAATATGAAAGTGTATTTGCATGTTCAGTGTGAATGTGTTAATACTAATGTGGCTATTGAGTCAGTGGAAACACGAAGTGACGCATTAATGAAATAATAGCACAATGAAAGTACCCATTTAAATACAAAGGCATTAATGATTAAACTCCATTCATTCATAGAGAACACACACACACACACACACATACACATACACACACAGAAGCACATAAGCCTCTACGAAGAAACCTCACCTATAAAAGCTCCTCCCTGTGTTGGGGGAAAGGTGAGTGCTCAGTTGAAGTTTGAGCTGTTCTCCTCCATAAGTAAAGAACATCAGACACGCATCTCTCTCTCTCTTCCTCTCTATCTGGACATGAAATCTCTGATCCTTCTCTGCCTTGGGTGTTTAGGTGAGTTCCTACTCATGGGCATTTGTGTTCATGACTACACTCCTACAAGTGGTTGTGTGTGTATCTGTGTCAGTGTGTTGGAACACATAAATAGCTGTATTTGTGGAGGTGAAATGGTTAAGTGTATTTTTTTATTCAGTCATCTGTGGTTTTTTAGATTATTCGAACATGTTAATAACCTCAGGTGAAGACAGAAATATGTGTGTGTGTGTGTGTGTGTGTGTGTGTGTGTGTGTTGCTGTCTGAATATGGATGGGCAGTCATGTGTCAGAGAATAGATCAGAGGGGACACACAGGTGAGTAAACAGGTTTCTTTCATCTGCCATCCAGGTGCAAAAGCCACTGTCAGGATGGATATGTGCTAGCTAGCATATGAATGAATGTAAATGGGTATGGCTTGGGTCAACCATACTACGTGTGTGTATGTGTGTGTGCGTGTGTGTGTGTGTGTGTGTGTTTGTAGAAAATCCTTACCTAACAGTTGCCTGGTCCAGTTGGCTAAATGAATTAAAGGCATGTTTTATTGATACCTTTCTGGTCTTTAGAAAGAGATTAAGAGCGATTAGGGAAGATTAAAGGATATCTGAGGGTACTGAGCTGGTTGCGAGATTGAGTGTGTGTTTAGAATGAATGATGCCAGCATGCCAGGGTAACAGTTTGTTGAGGTGTGGCTCAGCAACTGTCTGGGTGTACTAATGTTTTTTTTGTAAGGGAAATGTTCTGTGTATAGGAGTCATGCTTTGTTTTTGACCTTTTTTGTCAAAGTGTGACTACACTTGTGTGTTTGCAAAAGGATGACTGGAACTGTGTGTGCGCTTTTATTCCAGCAATGTCCAACTGTGACTTCTATTCAGTTTTTCGTAAGCACTAGATGATATATTGTCTAGGAATTGTGATTTGCATCGAGATTTGGTCTCAGACTCCTGAAATGTTTTCAATCCAGTAGTGTGTCCCGTGGTGGAGGCGGTGGGTGTGGCGGTGAGCTTCAGTGGCCATGATTCAGTTCTGGGGGCATCCGGCGACCTCCAGACCTCAAGTGAATATGACGACCTTGAGAAGGAGAGGCCAGAGGACGTTGACATGGGTGTAATGAAAGGTACCGTTTCAAAATTCAAAAGTCAACGACATTAACACCCCGACCTGGTAAAATAGTAAATCCACCTGGGATCGACATATATATGTTACATGCACAGAATGTTATATATGTTACATGTTTGTCATCTTTTCTACTATACTTTGCTTTTATTTTGACCAGCACATTGATGAACTTTCTTTGCCTTGCCTTGCTGTTGTGAGTTTCCTTCATGTTTAACATTATGTGTTCATGTTGGTGTAAGTGTTAATGTCATGTTTAACATTATGTGTTCATGTTGGTGTAATTGTTAATGTCATGTTTAACATCATGTGTTCATGTTGGTGTAAGTGTTAATGTCATGTCGTGAAAACAATATAATGTGATCATTCAGTCCCATCTGCCCTCTGTCTGATCCATCAGTTCAGCAGCTCAGCAAATTAGGGGAGATAGGAGACGCTGGAAGCGAACGAGGGCGGGGACGGAGGAAAGGGAAAGACAAAAAGAAAAACAGGAAAGCCCACACACCAGGCCAAAGGCACTACACCCACTCAAGCTCCCACACCACAGTAGAGGACCTGTGTCTCACCACGCACAGAGACTTCTGTGTCCACGGCTACTGTAAGTTCATGGAGGACCTGCGGGAACCTTTGTGCATGTGAGTACATTTCCTGACTCTGAATTCAATTTCAACATGACACAGTAGACTACACAGTACTCACTGTACCATGCTAAACTGATGTACCGTAATGTACATCAGTGGCTGTGTGGCTTCTAAGTAAGAGTTAAGTGAATTTGGTAGCTGATGACCAGAATAAATGCCTCTACTTAAATGGTTAAAAGTTTGTTTAAAGCCTTGGGTATTATGCAACAGCTGCCAGAAGGGCTATGAGGGGAAGCGCTGTGCTGTCCAGCTGATGAAGACGGAGCATAGGGAGGAGGCTGAGGAAGAGGCTTATGCCCACACGGCCCTGCTGATCATCGCTGTCATGCTGTCAATCATCAGCTGCTCCGCGCTGCTTCTCACCATTTGTGTGCAGTATGTCCAAACCTTCACATGACCACTCGGATTTCTATAAGCTTAAAACCACAGAAAATAAAAGCATGCGTTGTGGAGCAGTTCTATCAATACTGATTGATAACTGGTATCTTATTTTTCATTTCCAACCTTTTCTGTGTTTGTCAGCTACAAGACACAGCGGCGATTCCAGGCTGCTTTCTTCAACCCAAGCAATGACAAAGAAAACCCTCTAAAAAATGACATGATGGTATGTATACATTCACATTTGACCTGCAACTACTAATAAAATACATATTTTCTAAACATTACTGTAGATTGCTATTTAATGTCTAATATGTCTTTAATTCCAAAATCCCATCATTATTTAAATGTCATGTTACTGACCAAAAATCAAATGTTTTTTTTATGTACAAATAAATGAAGTAAAAGCATACCAAGATGTAAAAATAACAGAAAATGCTCTCTGAACCTGCTTTGCAATGGTGGTGATAGCATTTCGGGACTCTTAATTTGTTTAAGATATTGTATTGCATTATGAATGACCCACAGTAACAGTACAAAAGTAAGTGCTGCCATAATGCCTGTAACTCATGCTCTTTACACAGATATAGGATCCACAGTGATTGACCACACCAACCTGCAGGCACAACCTCCCTTTTCATAAATACTGTAGATAATTATTTGTTTACTTATTTATCTTTTAGCAGCCCAGTGGACTTAAACACCCTTTTCAGTAATGGATATTTATTTAATGTTTACTTATTTATTGACTTTGCCACTTATGTTTAGTTGACCTTCCAATGTCTAATTTATTTCAGTATTCTATACATTAATTTCCTGTCATTAAACCTATGGAGCATTATCATTTTAGATAAAATATGTTGTCATTTCTTTTATTTTCTTTGATGTAAAAATCAATGAGTTATACAATAAATAGGCCAATAAAAATTATCTTAATATTTCTGCAGTATAAGCATATAAGTAATAAGTATTTTATTTCATAAGTAATTAAGTAATTTAATGCAATAAGCCCTTATTAATACTACACTTTGAATGAAAGATTCCTGTGTACTGACCTTTGGCTTTATGGAGCTGTGTTTCTATAGCGTTTTAAGAGCATCTGTGATCACAATCAACAACACAAAACACTACACACAGCAAATGTTGGTATTCTTGTTGTTTTTATTCCCATTATTTAATTAGTTCAAATGCAGACAATTCTCACTAAGTTTCGTAAAGAAATAAAACAGTAAAAGTACAGTACATTATATACGCAGATGAAGAGTTTGGTTGGTTCTACAGACACAGCGCAACAGGCAGAAGCGGCCCTTTGCGGGGGCCACAACATTCCAAAGGGTGCAGCAGATTATGGAGAGAGATGTAGTTTGTTCAACCTCAGTGGGTGAAAAATGATATGAGAATACCTTTTTTGGGACCCCAGGGGTCATTGAATATCCACAGGAGCCCATGGACATATTGCTACGTACTTTACAACCCTCCACAGATATGATACAACCAAATGGAACACAGATATAGAACGTAAATGAACAGGCTGGTTTTTATTATTTTATGGATGGATTATCCAAAGGTTAGTCAAAGAATTTTATTAGCCATTAAATGGGTTGCAGTTAGCTTAAGGTTGGGGCGCAGAGAACTTATTTCTGAGATGGGAACTTGCCACACAATCATTGACAAATCTAGGACTGGGTATAGTGACCACACTTTGACCAAGGTACCTAAAGACCGTTTTCACTAGGTACACACAGAATCCTTGTTTACATAAAAAAACAAAGTCAGCTGCAAAGCCACTACACTTCAACAACAAGAGAGAGCCGCATTAACATCATCATGACAAAGCCATCTAATGCATATCAAGTACCCCAACCCCTTACAGCTGACTGCAAACCCCAGTATCTTTTGGCTACATGCTAACCAGGATATTTACAAATAACTGCGGACTGTCACAGTTATGCTGGACACCAGCTCATAAAAGTTGGTTATGCTTAGAAGAGATAATGTCTTCTTAATAACACACAACTGTCTGTAACAACTGTCTCTACAAATGGAAAAATATGGCACCTTCTCTCAAGGCAGAGGGAGCCTTTGCCCTGGTTGCGCTGGGCCTCCTTTATTTTATTTTGTTTTATTTTTAACACATCATGTAAATTGCAGCCATGTCGCCATTAGATGGCAGTCTGGCAAGATGGAGGCAGCGTTAACATCTGTGGAAACCAACCACAATCGTCCCCACTGCTCAGGAGACATCCCTGTGCAAGAAAAAAAAAAAGAAAGAAAGAAATTCGGCACCCACCTGGGTGCAGCATTAGTGTATGAAGAAACCACTCCAATGCCATGTGACCTGGCATCACATGATCTCTTATTTCCACCAGGCTTCAGTTTAGCCTGGCTCATCCTCGCTCTCTCTCTCTCTCACTCTCTCTCTCTCAGTAAAACTCAGATATGTAGAAAAATATAGCTTAATGATTTTTTTTTTAATATCTAATGTCTTAATTATTTAAATCACACTCACAATGCATTTCAGCGTAGTGTAAAGACATACAGTATCATACTTCACACTACTACCTACTAAAACTCCTGATAAAATTGAAAAGCATCTCGCTATTGTGACGGATGAATTCGATGGAGATTAGTCTTTCATTGGCATCATTAGGCAACTGGATGAGATACTCTTAGATATGATTACAATGTAAACACCACAGTACTGATAAGTTACTGTATGGAACAAACAGTAAAGCACAACATTACAAGGCAAATGGCCATTTAAGCATAGATTTGTTCATGACAGATAAAAATAATACACCACAAATAAACAGCAATACTTCTGCGCTGATTCTGAAAGCCACGCATTTGTACATTTTCCGAATTAGGTGCCTGTCAAAAAGAAGAGAGCCACACAGCCGGCCCTTCTAAATCTGATTGGACCTAGGACAGACCCGACCAGCCCTTCTCATTGGACCAGGGACCGGTGCAGACCATCGCTCCTCTGCGCTGAGGTAACAGCCTTGTTATTACGATTTGTTTCTTTCTCAGTGAGCACACAGTAAAGCATGTGCCTTCACCACTGGAGACCGTTACTGTGTTTGACACACTTGTTGGGCAATCCCTCAGAGCCTCCAGCAATGCCTCTGCTCTGACCAAGGCCCCAGTCACAGGTGCCCTGAGGGCAGGTGGCCTAGAAGCTCAGACGCATCACCAAAACACAATCAGCCGAGGGCTAATCAAACAGATGCGAACTACTGGTCGAGAGATGGTACCTGCTCTCACTATTATACTGTACAATAAGTGTGTGTGTGTTTGTGTGTGTGTGTACGTCCCTAAGGAGCACATACTGTACTATGCAGATATTTGGCCGATCCTGCACATGTAGGCCTCACTGGAATCATGTCATGCCACGTCATGGCGTTAGTGTGGGCTCCGACTGGCATGGCATGGCATGGTACTGGATGGTATCAGTAGGGACCTGCATGTGCAGTGGGGAACTCTGGGATGGCATTGGTCTGACCTCACAGTAGAGTGGGATTCCTGGATGGCAGCATTAGGACATCACAGTGGTGTGGGATTTGGAGATGGCATCATTATTCGCAAAAACACTGGCTGGCACGGTGCTGGATGGCAGTAGAAGCTCAGACGAAATAGCATCATGTTGGCTGAATATGTACAAAGATTGGCAAAATCCAATGGGAAACAATTGCCATGATAAGTGGTTAAAATATAAAATAAAAAGTAAAAAAAATGTAAAAGAGCCTTTTCAATTGTAACCGTTATAAGTAAATTGACCTCAAACTAATTTAAATTGTAATCTAAAACTTGTTTACTTGAGCCGCTCAGACTGAAATCACAGTCAAGCACCTAATTCAGTTTTTTTTTTTCAGCTAACAGATAGAAGATATATAGCATTCCTCGTCATTAAACGAATGCATCTGGCTTATTTTAAAGGGAAACCCACCCGACTGAAGCATTAGAGTGAAGAAGTACAGTTTCACATCTCATGTTTTTTAGACGAGCATCATATAACTGAAACGTAACTCTTCAAATACAACTGTGTGTGGGGTGTTTGTGTGAGAAATGGAGAGAGCAAATGTGTGTGTGTGTGTGTGTGTGCGCGCATCTGGGTTCTGAGAGAATTTTTGTTAAATTGAATAATAACATTACTTAAACAACCCAAGGAAAAAAACACATTGTAAAGAATATGTACAGATAGTACTTTACAGTACTAAAACAAGGATGCTCATTTAAAAAAGAAAAAAAAAAAAAAAAACACAGCAACATGACCACTGTCTTCAGAAAAAGGGTTTCTATGGCAAAACAGATACCAATGGAACCCTCATTTGGTGAGGTCAGAGGTCAAAGGGTCATGTGCTGATGGCATGAAGGATAGATTTAGAGGTCGGCCAGAGTATCTGTGTTTCTCTCTGACCTGTGTGCCTGTCTGTCTGTCTGTCTGTCTGTCTGCTAGTGTGTGTCTGCATATGTCTTGCTCTATAGTACCTGTGTTTGCATGATAAATACAAGGTCATGTCACTGCGCAGAGTCCAGTTGCTTCGGGTACAAAAGCTAAATTTGGTAAAGACAAACAAAAAAAAATAAATAAAAGAGCAGACCTGGTGACAGGAAGTTTCTGGGTCACTTCCTGGTAGCTTCACCATCCCCACCAATCTGTCTTCCCCCAGCTTCTTCCTCTTTTTTTTAATTCCACAACTCTTTTTGCTAGCCCTCTTGCACTTTCCTCTTCCTATACCCTTCCCCTTCTCTCTCGCCCGCTCGCTCTCTTTCTATCGTTCCTTCCTTCTCCTCCTCAGACGTTGGGCAGGATGCCGTACACGAACAGGGCCATCACGGCAGCGCTGAACAGGCCGGCCACTGGCACCGTCACGAACCACGCCAGGAATATATTCCTGAAGAGTCGCCAGTCAACTGCCTTCCTGGAGCGCAGCCAACCCACAGCCACAACAGAGCCCACCTGTTCACACACACACACACACACACACACACACACACACACACACACACACGCACACGCACACACACAATGGAGAGCAAAATGTGTAAACACTCAGTGTAAAACCATTCATGCCAGGGATATTAAGGATTAGTTTACAAATTATCATTATTTCATTGTTCAGGTGACAGGTGGTTTTGATGATCATGCTACTGGGCTTTTCATTCATCTCTGGATGAATGATGTGAATTATGCTTTGGGTCACAACATCACACCTCTAGCATGACGTGTGTGTTTTAGTCTCTACTAAAAATAGGCCTGTCTGGAACTCACAGATTTACAGACCTACCTTTAGTGAGACAACAGGCACACACCTCCACTGCTCCAGTACAGTGGGATTCTAGTCATGGACTGCATTGACTGAACAGAGAGCAGTAGATACTTGTGGTAACAGCCAGAGCAATCAACGTCAACGACACCCGAATCCACAGGTTCATCACTTTGGAAACCAAAAGAACGGGCTGCGCAAACTAGTCTCAGGTTTAGTCTCAGATTGGTAGATTTAATTTGGCAGAGTAATATGGCGAAAGTATTGAATGGAGTGGTCAATTAATAAATACTAACTTCATTTAATAATAACTTAATGTAACCTTAATAAATAATAACTTCATTTAACCAAAAGGTATGGTGAGAGATTCCACTTGCATGTGGTGTCTTCCTGCAGTATCAGGCTCTGGCTAGCAGACAGCACCTTGGCTGTAGACCAATAGTAGTACTGAGCAAACGTGACTTACAGACATGAGCATTTATGGTGGGTAACACCAGCACGCAATGAAGGCACCTCACAAAAGTCAGTACCGACAACACATCTTGAAGGCTTAGGAGACATTACATCTGGATTGTGTCTAAAAGATGTTTCTCTAAATTTTAGGCAACACTGAACTTGACATGACACCACACACATATTATGAACATAAAAACTCTTCTCACTGGTCATTAAATGACATTCGTTGTTTGTGAAGTTGAAAAAATTTATAAAGCGCCATTAGCGTTCATGACACATCGTGTTCATGACACTGGCTAGTTTCGAAATGGGTCAAGTCCAGTGTAACCAAATAGGCTGATGAGGCTCTTTGGCCCTTTCGCTGACGCGTACAGCGTCAGGTGCTCTGTAATGTCAGTAAGCCTTCAGTCAGCATGATTACACAGAGTTAGTAGACATAAGAAGCAGACAGATGGGAGGGAAGAGCTGGATGCTGACAGCGATGGCAATGTGATGAACGGGGCATTCCAGTACAGTCCACCCTCTCGGTGAAACTGCTCCATGATAAACTTCACACCCCTTACTAACACTGAACTGAAATAGGTTTGGCTATATAAGACGTCTCCGCCAATATTTATTTCAGACTTGTTTGGTCCTCATTAATCCCCAGAGATCCATAGAGTAACTTGAATGGATCACATAATACAACAATCTGTCTAGCTATGCCAGAATCACTTACTACACTGCATTGGTCATATCCTTTAATTTTTGTTGTACTGCAAATACAATACTCTTTTTTTAACAGTAGAGTGTGTAAAACTGTAGAAAGCAGAGTTTACTGTATGTAATTATAGTGAGTTATAATTCAATGTTCCTTGTTAACATCTTAATTATGCATTAGAAGCAAATAATAAAGCCAGTGAGAAAAGTTGCGCTACTATAATCTGTGAGAAAGGGGGAGAGTGTTTGTGTAGTATTGTGCTGATGCGACATGTGCAGATGCAAGTCTGTACATGTATGGGCATCAGCATTAAGCTCTGCAAGTGTACGGTTTTACATTCATGTAAAACTCTGCTCATACAGATGCAGGACTCCAGGAAAAAATAATAATAGAAAAGCAATTGGCTTAGTCTTGGAGTAATCGCGCTATGATTGGTGGCTACTTTGGTAGGGAGGGGTCTAGGCTGTACATCTCTCCAATACCTTGCAGTGGGTGGAGCTTATGGGGATGCCCACATTTGAGGCAACAACCACTGTTAGAGCAGTCATTACTTCAATGCAAAATCCACTGTGAAGAAACAGGACAAGAGAATACGACAAACACAAACATGTGCATGAGACAAAGGGAGTCATGGGACACGAAACACGATCCCCAACCGCCCCCGCATCCCAGCATGCCATGGGAGGGTGAGCAGGCAGAGACAAGGAACCACGTGACAGACAGCGGGAGAAGGTTCTGGAACACTCAAGACTGCATGCAGCTGTTACGCAGCAGGGGAGGCAAGGGGAGGTTCGAGGACTGCACACGCTGGGGATATCTGTGGGTGTCTGTGTGTCAGACTAATGACCTGCTGGCACATTATGTGAGAATTTGTGTGTTTGTGCAGAGGCCTGCTGAGTGGCGGTGTTGAGTGTGCTCTGTGCTCCTCTGAGCAGTGGATTATTTTGGAACAATTGGTTGTGTGTGTGTGTGTGTGTGTGTATGTGTGTGGAGGTGTCTATGTGTGAGAGAGAGAGACTGTGTGAGTGTTAGTAGGCCTGTACATAGGTAGTGTGTGTGTATGTGTGTTGATTTGTGCAGTTCCTCTGACACCTCCCCCCTCCCTTGTGCGCACAGCAACCCGAAACAGTGGGTGTGGCGGGTGTGGCCTGTGGCCTTTTACCCAGCATACCTTGCAGTGGGTGGTACTGACAGGAATTCCAATATTGGAAGCGAGCACAACAGTGAGTGCGGAGGCCAACTCTATAGTGAATCCACTGTAACAAAAGATATTCTTCATGGTCAAACTTTCCATTTACACACACACACACACACACACACACACACACACACACACACACACA
>JAGFZM010000077.1:268531-280197 GCA_017657215.1 Limnothrissa miodon
CACACACACACACACACACACACACACACACACACACACACACACACTTCCTGTCATATTGTTCTCTCTCTCTCACACAGACACACACTCACACCACAAAGACATACCAACACACAACAACAGACTGACATTGGCATGTACAGACACATCAACAGGAGTGAGAACATACTCCCACACACTCACCCAACACTAATTCCCCAGACAACAGCTTGTTCAAAACCATTGTGCCTGCATGCAGACTACGTCATCAAAGTGTTCATTAAAAACAGTAACAACATCAGCCATGTCTGTGAATGGCTATTTCGAAACATGTGTCAAAAGAACAAAGTGAACCTTTCGGTGATTGCTGCAAAATTTGAGACATTTTAAGTGTCGGGAGTGTGCACATGCCCATGGGTGTATGCATGTTTTTGTGGCGAGTGTGGCAATATTCTAAGGTGGAACACACCGTACCCTTTGCCGCTTCTTCTGCCGAGAGGAATGCTGGCTGTGTCAACAGTAATGAACTGAGGAATCTGGAAATACAACTGACCTAGAGGGGAGGGTGTGTGTGTGTGTGTGTGTGTGTGTGTGTAGGGGGGGGGGGTTATTTCAATGAGGACATGTACAGTAAATACACCAGCTCCTTGTTCATAATAGACAGGTATATTTGACACCTGCTCCAGGTGTGCAGGTGGCATTTTAGGGAGCAGGTACAGGGGGCACGTACATGAGCTGGCGGCAGGTGGAGAGTGAGATGGAAAGTGAGGGACAAGTTGCCTGATCTGATGGTTCTGGTGTACACTGTTGTTGTTTGTCTCCAGGTCTATGTGCAAGGTGTGCGTGCATCTGTGTGTGTGCGTGTGTGTGTGTGTGTGTGTTTGTTCCACCTCATTTTACCTGGAGGGAGTGATTGGGGTGAGATCTTTGCCCATGGTCTGGATCACGCGGCGCCCCCACACCCACAGGCCGGCGCAGATGCCCACACCCCCGTAGAACAGCAGCCAGATGGGTGTGGCGGCATCCTGCATCACACCGCCTTGCTCGTAGATCATCCACAGTGCCACCAGTGGGCCAATGGCATTGCTGCGTGGGCAGGAGGATAGGGGAGAATGATTAAGGGAGAACTCATATTAAGACATCTGATCAGAGATTACTAAAGAGGTGAAGCTACTCACTAAATAAGACATATTGGATAAAATTTTTTATTACAATATATAATATATTGTATTATGCTGTTATTACGACTGTAAGTGGAATTTTAGTGATGCACTACGTGCACGGGATGAGGTAAGATATTTATGTAGAAAGGTGTTATGACTGTGGTGTGGAAGAGTAGTGTGGGCCGTGTACATCAGAAGAGCGCTGTGCAGTACCTGACGTCATTGCCTCCGTGGGCAAACGATCCAAAGCAGGCTGTTAGGATCTGTAGGAAGTGGAAGAGCAGGAACACCTGAGGCTTGTCCTTCTCCTCCTTGTCCTCCTCCGGGCAGTCCTCCAGGCCACCAGGGGGTGGCGTGCCCTCCTTCTCCGAGGCCAGCTTGACGTCCACGCCGCCCTCCTCGGCCTCAATTTCAGCCTCGGCCACGGCGTTGCAGTAGCTGGAGTAGCTGTCGTAGCGCACGCGCTTCTTGGAGTAGAGCACCGTGTCGCCCACCAGCTTCTCGCTGTCCTCGGTGGCACTGGCCGTGGACTCGGAGCGCAGCGGCTGCATGGGCATGCCGCAGATGGCCGCCGTGTAGCATGTGTAGCTGTTGTTGCGGCGCAGCAGCCGGTAGTTGTTGTCGGGCCGCGAGCTGCGCTCGTCCTCCAGGCGGCCCAGGTGGATCTTGTGGAGGAGGTCCTTGTACAGCCCCGAGTCCTTGTGCACCGTGTGGTACACCTGGCCGTCGCTGCGCATGTGGTCGAAGCTGAAGCTGCCGTTTGAGACGGGGGACTTGAGGCAGCCATTGGTCATGGAGTGAGTTCGACCTGAAAAAAAAAAAAAAAAAAAAAAAGAGAGAGCTCTTAATAGAAGAAATGCTCTCCTCTACTCCGATATTCCCTCATGTGCGCCATTTGTCTTTGGAGCAGGAGGGGAGTGAAAGGTGATTCCATGAAAGCTCAAAGCTCTTTCTGGGACAGACGATACTCAAACCAAACCAAGGAGATCTCGAAATAAACTGATTTACTGCCTGGGCCAGATCGGCTAGTGAGTTTAACAGTACGAAAGGTCACAGTATAATAATCTCCAGCACCGCTTAGGCTAATGAACATCTACTGGGACATGAAAACAAAAACTCCAGTTCATTCCTGGAACAACCCCTACTGTCTAAGCAGGCATACACAGACACTGCTCCAACTCATCCTCTATATTCTGGAGGCCAGTTCTTTGGTAGCCTTGCGTTGTGGGTGTACCTCTTAGTAAAGCTCTCTTTCGATGTCTTACCAGACCGTGGTGCTGTGAGTGGATTTGAATCGGAGGGATGATACATTGCCCTGCACTGTCCTGATGTCTACATGTGTTATCACACGTGTAACAGTTCTATTTCACTGCTAAAATACCTTAGAATAAGCCGTTCCACATTCACAGACCATGTGGATTGGCTAAGTGATCTAGACTTCTTTTGGTTATAGCAACACTGGCTAAGTGATCTAGACCTCCATAGGTAGAGTGTGCTAAGTGATAGAGACTTCTTTTGGCTCCAGCTGCACCCCCAGGAGTTACTCACCATAGAAGCGGCCGTTGGGTGGCGGGGCGGCCCCGTTGGCGAGGCCGCTGGCCTCTGGTGTGGATGGCCCTGTGAGGGGCATCACAGAGTCGTCGGGCCCTTTGGCCCCCGGCAGCTCCTTAAACACAGGGGCCTCCTCCTCCTCCTCAGGGATCTTGTCCAGGCTCTCATCAGAGATGCGAGACAGGTGTTCCTCCTTAATTTGGCCTACGGGTCCGCACAGATGGAATTAATTGCACACACAAGCAGACAAACACACACACACACACACACACACACACACACACACACCGAGACACACTTGTGCTGATGTCTTTTCACACACACATTACACAGTATATGATTTCCTATTTACTTATTTCAGAAAATGTCATGTTGCAGCAAGTCACATTTTGCACACATTTTCACATCATTAAGATGTGTTTTATATCTTTATATCTTTATATAAGTCACAGCATAATTCACCAAGTAGATCATTTTGTACTGTGATAAACCATGCATGGACTATATTTTTTGTTAGTCAGTTGTCAGGTTTGTGTAGATCTTGATAACGACAGAAGAATGGCATCAACATTTACACAGTGTTTACAGTATGATATTATAGTGGTTGTGTCATTTGTATTGTATTTTGGACATTGTAAACATTGCATATACTCACTAGCAATTTTTCTCCTCATCCAAGGACAGACTAAGAACCACACCACCCCTGCACACACTATCGATCCTGCCAGAGTTATCAAAGCGATGGCCCATACTGGCAACAATTCCAGCCCCAGCACTGAAACACACACAGACACACACACACACACACGTTAGTGATTACACAAATGCATACATAAATCTGTTCTACTGACAGTACAGTGATCAAATGAAACTACCCTATAAATAACTACTCTTCTACGGGGCTCTACTAATTGCAACTGTGTGTATGTGTATGGAAGATGTCAGTGTGTCTGTGTGTGTGTGTGTGTGTGTGTGTGTGTGTGTGTGAAATGTGTCCATACATGGAGCTCCAGTGTACATGATGGAGAAGGTATTGATGCCAATGGTAGTGGCATAGAACAGTGGAAGGGCTCTTAAGCCATTGGGCGTTGGGTCATCCTGCAGGGAAACAAATCACACAACACCGCTAAGATTAGGTTGCCAAATCAAATCAAGCCTCAACTACAATACAGAGTACAATCATATCATCAGGTGTAATGAAGTTATGAAATCATCATTATCCCATAGTATTTAACGGCATCAGATCATTTCAGCACATCTAATCACATGATCAACAAGTACAGTGAGTTGACCTAGAACCCCTACTTCAAGACGGTCAGGACAGGATTCCCACACGTTGGTTAACATCAAATCCAAGGACCTTTCAAGGACTTTCCGAGACACTTTGCCTTAAATTCAAAGACCAGACAGGCCATTTACCTTCTGCTACCACTACATATGTTATTACGAAATGACTATAATAACATACAAGTGAATGGCATAAAAGTTGATAGGTCAAAATCAATGCAATGTACAAAGGTGTGCAAAGGTGTTGCACAGGAAAATCTAATTATTGTTGCTACTAAGCACAATCGGGTCTTTAACTGCAAGTGGGAGGTACATTCTCACCACTGTAAACTGGGCAACTGAAGATTACACAGGCCTAGCTTAAAATTGAAGAAGAGTAGTTGAAGACACACATATCGAAAGATTTACAGGAGAAAGCAGGTTTATTTGATAGAGGAAGAAATGCCCTGATGCACTAATGTATGTAGTAATATTCCTCCTCCTTGCACATAATGTCCCCAATAGTGCTTCTAACAGGGGTCATTAGGTGTTTTGAAACACATCTGTGGACAGAAAAATATGCATCTGGAACAATAAGGTGGCTGATGTCTTGGGAAAGCTTTTTGCCCTCACCACCATGAGACAGACATTCTAGTGCCACCCTTTAGTATTAAAAAACCTTTTAGTGGCCAGCCAAAATGGACTAACCTGGCTAATATTATTACGCCACATGGGTGGCAGAATTACTTTCAAACTATTTACAGATTACAGCTTGTTTCTGGCTTTGGCCTACAGCTCCTATTCTGGCTTTGTTTTTTTAGGCTTTTTTCTTGTTTGTTTTTCATTAGTAAACACCAATGTCTGGTTTTGTGACAGAAAAAAAATCAAAATCAGAAAAAACTTTATTGAAAAAGATGTCTATGCATCCAGTGCTTAATTTTCACCACTGTAGTGATACTATGTATAATACTCATAGCCTACATTCACGTCCGCAATACATGGCCTGTTGGTCTGTTACCTTTCTTTGTATGAATGACGTGTAGTCTGTCCAAACCCCTTTGGCAGTTTTAATTCTGCCTACATTTCGTCATGTAATGAATTTTGTTTTGCAGAAATGTTTGCATTTTGCCCTTTTTGAAGAAAAGTGGATGTCCCTTCCTGCACTCTGGTGCATTTTAATGTTTGTTGCTAAGGTTGCGGCTTGCTTAAAAGGATAAGCTAGGGGGACAACTTTAGAGCACTCATTAGATCAAACAATGATCTCATTAATATGAATATACTAATGCAGTTACAGTCCATCCATGGATCTGGATCAGCTTACCTACTGCCACTCCCACAAGTTAAATTTATCAAAGAATATTTTTTGTTGTGCTTACCTTGTGAGCTCATTGAACTCATTGTTAAAATAGTCCTGACAGGTTGTTAGATAATGTACATTTATTTAAAAGAGAGTGAAGGTCTTTAATAATGACTTGTTTATGAACACAAATTCAACTAGATCTCTTTAAACCTTCAAAACCATACTAACCTTTTTATTTATATATTTGTGTTTTATTTACATTAAATAAGTAAAGGCTAAAATAGGTAAAGGCTTCACACGACCTTTCATTAAAAAAGCTCCAGTTTTTGCCAGATGCATAAGAGTGGACAACCCTTTCTACAGGAAACACAAGAATGCCGTGTTGAATGAACAATGGGACTTCCCTAATAAAACAAAAGAATACACTATTGGTAGCAAAATAATACAAGCTGACAGAAGTCATTTTAAATCACAAAACCTATTCAAGGACTTTCAAGGACATATGTCTTTTTGTGTCGATTTGCCAAAAAACTTGTTTTACTAGATTCACAAACTTGGCATTGTGGGAACTACATGTTAAAATAATATGTCAATAACAAAAGGTAATCTAACAATCGTCAGGATCAGTTGGGTCAAGAAGGTGACATTAGGGAGAAAAGTGAACCAGATCACTGCTTTTTAAAGTCTGTGATTGGACAAAAAAGAAAAAAAAAAAAAAAAAAACGATGGCTGGACAGACCAGAGCACAATAACCTGTCCCCTTATTGAGGACAAAGGTAAAAATAAAACCCATTAAAATGCAGAGGAAGGCCTGAGACCCGCACAGCACATGACAGTACTTCACTTTCTGAAGGGCAGCGGATCAATTAACATTGCAATGTCACACTATTTCCTCTGAAACCGTGTCAGACAAGACATAACATCAGAACGGCAGTCTAAATTACAGTCCCCGAGCGGGGCTCATGAGATTACAGGAAGCCAGACCCAGATTCAGTAATACGTTTAGAGGTTTGTGGACGAGGAGCGAATTATTGAGGCTGACCTTGTTTAGAATGAAGTGCCTGATGATGAAGAAGAGGAGGCCCGACATGAGCCCAGACAGCAGAGGGGAGATGAACCAGGAGGCCACTGCACAAGAGACAACACACAGCTGTGACAACTTACAACACACACACACACACACACACACACACACACACCACAAACATATATGCGACACACAATGGGCGCACACACACAGACACACCAGACGCAAACAGATATACAATCTCAGAAATGTGTTCATTCACACAGACCGACACACACACACACACACACACACACACATTTTTACAAATACAGTACATGACCTCCAATCAGAAAGTTTTTTGAATACAGAAACAAAAGACACGTGTTAACCACCTACCAATCTTTACAAGCTGCATCCACTGCACGCCCTTGGTGCCGATAGCAACCATAGAGAAGCCAATGGTGGCTCCCACAATGCAGTGTGTTCCTGAGATGGGGAGCTTCAGGAAAGATGCAATCAGCTGCCATATTGCTGACCCTGGACAGACACACACACACACACACACACACACACACACACAGTCAAATTAATGGAGCACTGTTCCACACCTGAGAACACACACACCCTCTCCCCATATGCACCCCCCAACTAACACGCACAGGCAGGCACAGACTGGCACAGAGGCAAGAAAGAGATGGGGTGTCAGAAAGGCAGATAATAGGGACAGAAATAGACAGAGAGAAAGACAAACTTGGAGAAAGAAGGAAAGAGAGAGACAAGTGAGTGAGCTAAAAAAGGGGAGAGATAGAAAGAAAGATAGAGAGAGTTGGAGAAAGAGAAAGAGAGAGAGGGGTGCGTGACAGAGAGAACGAATGAGAGAGAGGAAAAAACAGACAGACCGTCAGACAGCCCCAGGTCAGACAAGCTTTAAAAAAAACAGAGAGAGACTAATGGACAAGGATTTGAATGTCTTTTCCATGGTAACATGCCGGGAGTTCTTACCGACCATGGCGCTGACCTCGCCAGCCATGAGAATGGGCACCGTCTCGTTGTACAGGTTGACGTCAATGATGCCCTTGCGGATGGTTTCGCCCACCTTGGCGCCGAGCAGCATGGAGCCTAGCGTCTCGAAGATGGAGGCCAGGATGCAGGCCTGCCGCAGCGTCACCACGCCAGAGCCCACCGCCGTGCCAAATGAGTTGGCCACATCGTTGGCCCCCACCGAGAAGGCCAGGATGAAGGCAATGATGAAGCCCACGATCACCATCCACAGATATGAATCCAGCATTGTGGCGGTTGTTGCTTTTACAATCCCCAAAAGAAATTATTAAAAAATAATACAATTAAGGCAGAGGTGAGATGAGAGCTTCGACTTAGCGTCCAAGGCTGGAGTTGATGGAATGGGCTGGAGAGGGGGCGGGGGACGGCTTGGGCTGTTCACACAAACCTCTCAATGGAGAGCTGGGTGTAACGCAGATGCTAAGCACTAACCAAAGCTGCAGCTAGCTAGCGCCTAAGCTAACGGCTAACTTCAGCTGAAGCTAGCTTAGGTAGGGCGCCTCTAACTAACGCGGAGGTGCTGTGCGAGGGAGCGGCGCTAACTAGAACGGAGATTAGCGCAGACGCGCAATGCTAACTGATCAATGGGCCTTGTGCGCGAGCAGGAGCGGGAGGGGCAGGACAGAGGTGGCAGGCCATCCTTCAGCTTGCTGCAAAGCAATCCTCCTCAGGACCCCCTAGCCTGCAGACAGAGGAAGATCACACACACAAACACACACACACACACAGAAAGAAAAACATTTAGAGGACTAGTCAAAGAACCGCAAACAAGAATAGAGACACAAACTCAAAGATTGATGGGATTGTGTGCTTTCCTAGATATGAGCTGCGGTAGGGGTGGGCGATATAGTCAAAAATGTATATTGCGATATATTTTGAACCATAGACGGTAGATGATATATATCACGGGATAATTTGGTATGTAACTTACAGCATAACAGTTTCTTAATGGTTACCACAGCATAAAGTCAATTAGTACAACAGTTGTTTAGTCATCGTTCGGAGGTGTTTATATTGGACTCTCAAATTTACACAGAAGTAAACTGGTAAGCTGCATTTGTGTCAGGCAGTAGCTGTTCAATTTATAGGCACTCACACAGTTTCGTTGTAAGAATGAAAAGGTGCTATCAATAAGGTGAAGCTACAGGTCAACATTTTTTCACATGGTTGTCGAGACGCAATGAGCCTATCACGGTATGCCGATATGACCCAAAATCTCTATCATTGGCCAAATTCATATTGCATAATTGGTATATATCGTCTATATTGCCCACCCCTAAGCTGCGGTATGCCGAACACGAGCATGGCAGAAAAAGGTGTGCTGCTGAGGAGAGTGAGACAATGAGTAACCAAGTGTTTGCAAGGTGTGTGGGCCGGTAATGACAGTGTTTTTGAGAAGTGTGTGTTTTTCCCTAATCATGTGTGGTTACGGCATGTGCGGTCACTCTGTGGGTGCGTTTTTGGGTGCGTGTGTGTGTGCGTCTATTCAAAGTGAGTACTTATAAGTCAACTTGAAGGGGAAGAATGGGGCATTTCTGAGTGGGATTATCCCTTTGTGTGGAGGGTATTAAATGTAAACAGCTTGAGGAAGGCAGACTAACACAGAATAACACGTTCCCAACGCATTAACCTGTTGTGCGCCCTGATCACGAGAGAAACAGAGCTCCTGCAATAATATCACATGGCTTTATGGTGCGCATATGCACGTATGGTGTGCACGGGCCTCTCTGGGACACAAGCACGGCACTGACATACTGACACAGAGCGAGCATTGAGACTTTAACAGCTCTCCAAGCAGTGACACACACACACACACAAACATCAACAAACAAACCTCTCAGCAGAGGTTGAGACTTCTTCTCAAAGCATTCACAGCTGCAACTTGGGCAATACTACAACCCCCTGGACCTGGGTCTTTGGACAACAGGCCTGTGGTATGCGTTCCAGGACTGAGAACATTCTAGAAAACACTACAACCACAAACAGACTGGACTGGCAAAACCCTAGGAAAAGCTGAAAGCAGCACAAACAAAAGCCAAGGAGGTCACAGCAAGGTCAGGAGGTCAATCTGAATAAAGATGGCCGAATCACAAAATACTAGTAGGCACACACAACCTACGGGCATAACAAAAGCAAAATACCCTGTCAGTGGCAGAAAGTCATTGGCCGCCTATGTCATGATGTAGCAAAGGAGACATAACCGTCACCGTCACTGGATTTAGGCACACAACACAAAAGAACATGAATACACATGATTCTCAAAAGCAAAGAGGACACGTGTTTTGCTGGTTAGATGGGATTATGAGATATTGGCGGCGCCTCTGAAAATGGCATGGCTAAAAATTCACCTAGTCATTCCCGACGACTCTCTGCCAGGTCTCAGCCAGATCAATACCCGGCTCGGCTGCCATCGGGGCATTTGGAAGAATTAACTGCATGACCGTCAAGGTCAAACCAGGACGGGGAAGGGAGAGACATGCTCTCACGAAACACATGACACTGCCCACATCTTCTTTTGTGATGCCCCCTTGCACTGAACTCAGTGCAGCCACAGCAGGCTCAGAAACACTCTTCCATGTGACCCTGCACACAAAACATATGTGACTGCACTGCACACATAAGCAAGATTATAGCTCTGCTTTTGGCACTGTAGAAAAAGCCATTTTTTAGCAGGCACAGTTTTTTTTTTTTGCATTTTCTCCCACTGAGCAGTTGGAACCACAGAAATGCATTCCATTTAACAGAGCTTTTGTGTCTGAATGGCCGTTTGACCTTTTGGCCCGTGGCTCGCAGAAGTGGGGGGGTGAGGGGCGGCGGTATGGAAAGGCAAAGTAAATTAGCATGTTATTCCTTATGTTAAATTCTTTTGACATTACTATTGGCTAATCTCCTAATCTTAAACCTCTCAGCCTGGTTTTGGGCCAGACTCCATTAAAGACTTGGCATGAGGTGCAAAAGAGGTTGGGAAGTGTGCATATGTGCCCCGGTGTCCAGACCCAGACCAGCGTTCTGACTTGAACACAGCCACAGGGCCGGGTAGGGGAGTGTGTAAGAGAATCGGCTCATGACGCTCGGCCATTTTCCATCAGGTTATTAAAGGCACAGAAGCAGAAAATTCCACTGTGTCTTACTGTTTCCTAAATTACATTTCATGGCTGGTATTTACTTAAATCGGAGCAAAGCTGCAGACTTAATGACTGGGAAAGCACTTCCCTGGGCATGTGTGTGTGTATGGGCTGGGGGATGGGGGTAGTGACCAAGGCGAAGACCGGTGGAGAGTGTCAAAACAATAAGTGGAAAAATGTGTGTGCGTAAAGTGTGGGAATGGGATCCCACTATACATTACACGGTTGTAATTCAAGCATCTTAAATAAGTGGGCATGTCTATGAAGCACAGCTGAGCACTTCACTGACTTCAGAGGTCACACTCATATGTTTCTGTTCTCACTCTCCCTCTCTCTCTCTCTCTCTCACTCACTCACACACCTTACTCGTCTGTGTCACACCTATCCAATTGCTTGGAAACAACAAGTGACTGCTGAATATATATATATATATATATATATATATAGTTGCTGACCTACACATTCTTCGACATGTCGCTCACTTGTTGCATACTCATCAAAAAATTTCCACAGATAAACACCACCATAGGACATGGGAGTTATTTTTGAATAAAGCATGCTCGCCTCACGCAGAGCCGAGATCAGAGGTAGGCCGAGGTTGATCTTTTTGGCTGCTAATTTCTGGAGCACTGCAAAGCACTGCTAGCTCCTGACAGCTTCAGCCCCAAGGGGCTCTAGGTAGCATTAAATAAACATGCGGTCCATGTGATGCCATGCCACAGGTGCAAACAGGTGCACAATCAACAGATCATTTGAGAAAACAGCCCTGTTAACAACGGACATGTTTTGGGGCTTGGACCTTTACCAGCAGCGATGGTCTGCCTAATACAGTAGGAAAGGTTCTCTTCGACTGTGCTGGAAGTTTCAAGGGCACTGCAGTTTCCTCACACTCTATTACATCAAGAACCGGCAGTCTCTAAGGCATCCCTTCTGCTCTTTCGTCTGCTCTACGTTTACTTAGAGGTATGCACACACGCACGCACACAGAAACAACAGTGACAGCAGTTCAAAAAAGAAATTGTTCTTCTGGACACAAAGGCAGACAGGGAGAGAGGAAGACTGTGAGAGAGAGAGAGAGAGAGAGAGAGAGCGCAAAGGAGGAGACAACAATGAGAAATACAAAGACGTGAATGAGTGTGTATTTGTGTGTGTGGGTGTGTGTGTGCTAGAGAGAGAGAGAGAGAGAGAGAGAGAGAGAGAGAGAGAGAGAGAGA
>JAGFZM010000077.1:295601-445545 GCA_017657215.1 Limnothrissa miodon
TAAGGACTAACACATGTATAATTACTTCCCTTTAAGGACTAACACATATATAATAATTTCCAGAAAGCTGAATCGAACCGAGAATAGAAAAGCAGAATAGAAAAAAAAGTTTAGTGAGGTCATTTGCAGAGGTTCTGTCAGTTTGATGCAGTAAGAACATTCTTAGCCTGTACTGTAAAAAAAAAATCTGGTGAGCAAACATATTGTTTTTGTTTATGTTTATTTATTATTATTTTTTTTTTTAAGTTAGCCTTGGAATGGCGTTCTCACAGGGAAAAAAAATACTTTTTCTATATTGTAGGTGACATTTAATTTTAAATTAGATTTTTGTTAAAACAATAAGGAAGCAAAGCTGCACAGTACACAGTGGCAACAATCTATGAGCAAAATATTATCATCAATATCATTAAATGACCTAATAAACAAAATATGTACATGCCCTTAGATGTGTTAAAAAGTACATGAAGTTGTAAAAATGTGTTTTGTTTTTGTGTTTGTACCTCAGGGCAACAGACATTGACAATTTATTGTTTGATAAAAATGTCTTTCCAATTTAACTGGAAATTATAAGAATTTAAAAGTATTTTTTATTGTATATATTGGTTGTTTTCCTCCAGTGTCACTACATGACAATATAGATCATCATTACTGATGTACTACATTATTGTTCTGGCAAAGAAAGACTTTATAGAAAGACAAAATAGTTTTCTCCATAGAAAACCAAAAGTCATGGCATAGAGGTTAAAGGTTGTGAAGGATGTGAAGTTACACATAAGTTACACATAAGTTACACATAACAGAGTACATTAAATTATTTTCTATTGTGGTAGTGTTAAAGAACGACCACTAGATGGCAGTACATGACCAGACTGAGATTGCCATATGAAGTCATTACCACAGGAAATAGGGCCGATCGCATGTGTATTGAGATTAGATCAGTGGTTCTTAACCTTGTTGGAGGTACCGAACCCCACCAGTTTCATATGCGCATTCACCGAAACCCTCTTTACTGAAAAATAAAATATGATTATTTTCAAATTCAAGACATAGATATGTTTTTTTACTTGTGCACAAAATGAGCCGTGCATGAACATCACCTTGTTCAAAGTACAAAATCAACACAATGCATGAATTTACAACAAATTACATACCTGCAAATCAGTCAAATTACATACCTGCAAATCAGTCTGCCGAACCCCTGAGGCTTACTCACTGAACCCCTAGAGTTCAATCGAACCCAGGTTAAGAACAACTGGATTAGATGCTTATAAGCAGGTCTATGTTTTAAAACCCTGGTAAAAATGTTCAATGATAAAATAGATAGATAGATAAATAGATAAAATGTAACCTAACCATGTTCATTTGTAAATCAGTCACAACATGGCATGTTCCACAATACATTTTAGGACCTCACCACAGATATTTTGTCAGAGGACTTTGACTTCTGACTTTGAGGTCAGAGGTTCTGAGGGTCTGGATCTGGATTCTAAATCTCACAATATGAAGATGAAAGCAGTTTACCACTTAACACCAGGTGAGTATGATGATGCATACTGGGTTACTGTATGGGTAATATTCTGCAGTCACCTGCAGAAAGGACAGAGCTCCAGAGCCATATTGTGTATCCTGAGTAGGTCTGCCTGTAAGCCATTGATTACCTTGCTCATGCGGTATCATCCATTAAGTATACTTCAAGATGAACTTTAAAGTATTGTGTGTGGTTTTCCCAAATGTGTGTGGGGGCACTGTGTCCATACATTACAGTTTAAATATGAGTTCTAGTGATTTATGAATATACTCAGTGTAAACAGAAGGATTTGATGACATTAGATCACTCTTTATTCATACCATTGAAAAAAAAAATAAAGAAACAGTTGAAAGAAAATTTCATCTCATCTATTAATACTTAGACACAAACATTTGTTTTGACATAAATACACAAAATGTCAATAAAAACTAGAATGCATTTTCTTGGTAGGAACCACATGGTGGAGTAAGAGTTGTATTTTGAGAGTGCGATTTCACTGACTTAAATGGCATAATTTGAATCATCCTTATGCCGTCTCACGTCATGCAGATATCCGTCACAATCTTGCAAACTATAAGCCTTGTTTATATGTTTTCTCAATTACTTGTTTAAATGCTTTCTCAAGTGGAATTAATGAAATTGAGTCCCGTTTTTAAGTCAGCGACATTCGAAAGAGGTTCTCCCCCCAATCATCAAAGGATGGTTCGGGAAACACTGTTTGTGTTTACGTGTGTAAATACGTATGCAGGAAATTCACAAATATTTGTCAGTGGGATGGGTAGTGGAGATGGTAAATCAAAAGGTCTCTCTTTCAAGTGCTTATCTAGCCCACAGAACTTGGATCTCATCTGTCCACTACACAAATGCTCAAGCATGCTTTTCTACCAAGTAAAAATATACTGTGGAGGGACTTTTTTCTATATATGGGCACACAAACATCTAAACGCCAACAGTGCATTGGTTTGACATCTGAACTGAAATACATTGGCTCCTGGATGACAAACTACAGTGATGAGATAGAAATCATTTAGAAACTTGTCTTCTGTGTATGATATTGTGTAGATAAAAACCAGATCCAAGATACCCCCATTCATTGGGTCAATGGGTGACATAACAAAGACAAGTGATAGACTATTGAGCACTGATTATGGACAAAAGTGTCTGCCTGATTTGTGGATGTTCACCTCATGTGTGTGCATCTATGCACGTGTGTGTGTGTGTGTCACTTAGGGCAGTGGCAGTGTAGACATGCAGTGTAAACAGTAACTACACTGTCGACCCTGCTAGTGAATTGAATGTATCAATGGTCTTCAGACCTTGAGTATGTCTTGTTGCCCTGTTGAAGTTTCTGAGTTTGATCAGTATTCTTGACTAGAGTTTTACCACCTTCGCAGGTTTTTAAATATGCTTTTTCCAGAACTGTTGGTAATAGTTTTTGTCTGATTAACTTTAGCTTCCTAGCCCGCCTTTGACTATGGAGATGCTCCTTGATTTGGTTGGCTTGAATTTCATTCTGGTGTGGGTGTGTGTATATAATGCATACATTCCCTTGATGTAGCTAGATACATAAATGGTATTTGGTGGCGTTTTCTGTTACATTTTCTCAATTGAAAAGTCTTGGAAAATTCCTACGAAAACCTTCCTATAAAACTTGCTGTATGCACACTGGTTGCCACCATTACTGCCAAGCTGCAACAAGTGGTTGCTAGGTTATTTCTAAGGTAGCTGTGGTAGTTGCTACATTGGTGTCTAGGTTTAATAGGCCTAGTTTATGACAGCAATGATAAACTATGCCAAATCAGTGACAACACAGTAATCAGGGGTAAGTCATAAACACTCATATATAGAGAGCCTAAGTCTAAAATGTATGCTGAACTAAAACAAAAATTAAAAAGCTGCTTTTTCAAAAGATTAGCCTGAAAGTTGCCTGTAACCTATTAAGCTTGTGACATGGCCAAGTGAACCAATTTAAGATATGGTTACTGCAGAACTAACCCAACCAACCTCTTCACTAAATTGGAACCAAGCTAAACCCTTAGGCACACACAGGACGGTAGTCTGAGAGATTAGTTAGAAGCATGAGGATTCAGTCTGTACAAAAATATAATTTATTATTTGTCGTTCTTTTACTTAATCAGCATGCAGTCAGAGGATACATATGCACTCAGATCAATGGGCCCATGTGGTGAAAAGGTACAACATACAAACTAAAGAGGGGCTAAGCAACGTTCTGTCCCCCCCTGAGTTCCAGGCAAGCAAGCATTTTCTCTGGCTCTACTGACTGCCAATATGCTATGCATATGTAAGAGGAATAGAAACCCAGTTAAACAAAAAGAACTGAATATTTTCAGCTTGGTTTAAAAGATTTTGGGTGCTGATGTGCACGTGCTGAAACCAAACACATGTTGATAGTTTACTTCAACCTGTTTACTTGTGCAAATATGTGTGCCGACTATTTACAAATATTTGTACTTTATTTACATCACTGGGAAGGTGTTTTAGTTGTATGTCTTTTAAAATGTTTTTGTGACTACAGTCAGAAGATGATCCCATACCATCCATAACAGATCTTTTTATTCATGCTGTCACACAATTTGTTCTGTTGAATGTCTGTGTACTGGTCTGACCTCTGACCTGAAATATATTTGCTTAACGTTGTATCAGCTTGACTTATATGTACTTGTGTGGGTGGTCCGCTGCATGGCTGGTCATTGAACTAGCTAAATGAAAGACTTTCGGAAAGTGTAGGAGCTGAAACCCAAAATTATACGAGACGAAATTGTATTTTCCTGTTATTGATCTACGGACTGATCAATAACAGGTGTTGAAATTGGTACAAGTCAAACTCAGGCCCACGGTCCAAATCTGGGAAACATGCACAATTCCAGTGAAATTTCACAAAATAAAGTATATTGTGTTGTGTGGCTTGGACTTCATCCCAGTTTTTCATTTTGACTCACTGTGAATTTAAGTTTGGTTGGGCTGTTCTAGCAAATATAATATTTGATTATGCTATTATGGTGACACAATACTGAGCAGGTGAACTAGGAGGTGTTGGCTAGCTTATTAGTATGTCTATTAACAAGAAGCCAACAGGTCATTTACATTTTCACGGGGCATTTGTTGCTTATATGGTGGTTAAAAGGTCCTCAGAATACATTTTAAAAGATTTGTTTTTGCTAGAGCTTGTTTTTTGACCATTTATTTTTATTAGAGCTTTTTGTGTCATAGTATGTGAAAAATATGCACTTGATTTCATAAATTCCCTGTGTTCTCAGTAATATAAAAGTTTATAGCAATATAAGTGTCCCTTCCCAACATTAGTGCCAAAATAGTCCCTTAAACAGTGTATAGTTCGGTATAATTTTACTTTAGCTTTAAAGCCACTATGTGTAGGATTAAAAATATATTCTTTATTTTAAAAATATAATGTAAAACGATGGTAATTACCTCCATGAATAAATTGTAGTGTTCCCGTAAACTTGGTAATTTCCATTTAGATGTAGATGTGGTTGGGTACCAAATGAGAATATCCATTTTGTGCCGCCATTTTCAAAATGAGGACCATGGGAAATGAGGACCGTGGGAAGGGAAGGGCTAATACATTTTATTCAAATGTGTGCAGTATACCACTTCGCCGATAGATGGGAGAAATTCTCATACGAAAAAAATAAAACTTACACATAGTGGGCTTAGTATACATCTAAGAGACTGCAGTGTTCACATTTACCTGGGTAAGAAAGTGAAGCCTGTTCTTACAGTTAACCGCAACAACTTTCATAACCATCACCACATTTTTTAGTAGGGGAATTACCAGAAAAAACAGAGAAGAGAAAAAGAAACTAAACAACTGAAAACCGATGTGAGGAAATTCTCCAAAATACATGTTTCAGTGGAAAAAAAATGTAATGTCAGCCAGAGGGGACCAGAAAAAGAAGACTTGTGTTACATTATTGTAGCAATAGTAACTGATGTAACTGATTCAGAACACAGCTGCCTGTTAAATGTAGCTAAGAAGTGAAATCTCACTCCTATTTTGTCTGAATTGCAGTGGTTTGCTGTTACAGTAAATACGCCCCTTTACACCCACCTTATTTCCCCATTTTGTTTGCCCATTCTTCATTCTATTCCAATTAATTAATTAATTAAATGGCATTGTATCTGTTGATGTATAATACTACTACTACTACTAATAATAATGCTAATAATAATAACAACTAGAGAATGTAATTCCAGGGAATTACGTTTGCATGAAAATGCAGTGCAATTAACTTTATGTCATGGAATTTCTAAGTTAGATTATAGAGTTAATAGTGGGATAGTTCAACGTTGGAATTAATGAAATAGTGAATTTAATTTATGAAAGAGAGAGAAAGAGAAGAAAGAAAGAAAAAGAGAGAAAGAGAGGGAGAAAAAGAAGAAAGAAAGAGAAGAAAGTAAGAAAGAGAGAGAAAGAGAAGAAAGACAAAAAGAGAAAGAAGAAAAAGAAAAGAGAGAGAAAAATAGGAGAAAAAAGAAAGAAAGAGAGAGAAAGAGAAGAAAGAAAGAGAGAGAAGAAAGAAAGGAAGAAAGAGAAAGAGAAGAAAGAGAGAGAAAGAGTGGAAAGAAAAAGAATAAAGAAAGAGAGAAAAAGAAGAAAGAAAGGAAGAAAGAGAAAAAGAAAGAAAGAGAGGAAAGAAAGAGAGAGAGAGAGAGAGAGAGAGAAGAAAGAAAGAGAAAGTCTCTCTTTGAAGCTTCCCTAGCCAATTTTGTCTCCCAAGCAACTATGATAATAAAAAGTCTTAAAAACTGCCACCTCAATTCTTTGTTGCTTTTTCCAACAAAAGATTGTATTCTGCATTGGTTGCAACAAGTGCTTTTTTTAAATTACTGTTGCCTTTCTATCTTCTCGAAACCAATCCACCCATTCTCCTCTGAACTCTTACATCAACATGATGCTGATCATAACTTCGTTGGGCAAGATAATCCCAGTAGATCAGCAGTTTCTGATATACTCGGCCCATCCGTCACCAACAGCCAAACCACAGTCAGAGCCACTAAAATCATTTTTATTTGCCCTGGTGCTCGGTTTGAACTGCAACTTTAAAGTAATCTCCACCAAAGCTTCCTTTCTTCATTTCTTTCTTAAATGCTATTTAAAAGAAATACTCCAAACTATATAATTTGTGGTTTTGTTGCAAGTAGGTTAGAGAAAATTGTCCACATCAAACAGTCACACAGTTTTGCACAAGTTCACATGTTTATGCGAGTTTTCCCACCAGGCTGGATGCCAAAGGTCTGTAGGTCCATCACATTTCTGGACCTCCTGCTTAGCATACGTTCAGGAGGCTGTGTTGACCTATGTATCATGTGAGCTGGTCTTTCTGTGTCTGCTTGGGTTTGTTGTTTATATTGATAATACCGTACTGTTTGATTGTACAGTAAATTATATTTCAAAACCAGGGAGGGGGGACACCGAGAGGGTCTTGCATAACCTGTGGCATCTGTGGTGAATACTGCTCTCTAAGCTATTCCAACAGATATCAGAAAATGTTATATACCTCAACTGCTCTGTTGAGAGTTTGGTGTGTACCTGTTGACACTGTTGCGTGTGTGTGTGTGTGTGTGTGTGTGTGTGTGTGTGTGTGTGTGTTTGGGAGGCGGGGGTGATGTAGTTGAACGATTGACCATGTCTAGGAGAATCCCAGTGTGAGAGAATGTCTGAGTTCAGCTGGATTCCATCACAGCCGGCTGAGCTTCTGAGTACACTGGGGCCGGTGGTACAGTATAATACAACCTGCCTGTGGTGGCCGGCGACACGTGCTGCTGGGGTGAAAATCCCAACACAAACACAACCCACGGTGGCGCAAAAAATCACACACATCACTCTGAGAAGATCACTGAACTCAAGTAACCCTCTTCAAGGTGAGGCCATACCTCTCTCAGCCAATCAGGGGCCGAGAAGCATCAGGCAGTTTCTTGCGGCCAATCAACACGTGCGTGAGTTTTTTTTCCTGTTTAACTTGGTGAAATTCAATTTCATCTCAGTAATTCAACACCAACGGAAACATGCACATCTGTTAGTGCCCGTTCTCCCCCTGTGGTTGTTCAGTTTGTTCTGTGTAGTGTCTGAATGACTAAGTGCAGTGTGTGTACTGTGTAGTGCTCTCATGACTAAGCGCTAGCTCACTCTTACTGTTCTGCTTGAAGTGCCACCTGAAGAATAAGGCTCTCTGTGGAAAGCAGATCGAGCCCCCTTGGCCATAGCCCCAGAGTGGCCTTTCTGCCCCTGGACAGGAGCTCAGGGGGACACTTGTGGAATTTGGTTGACGTATGTCAACGTGTGTGTGTTATGTGAGACTGGAGCCCCCAACCCCTCCAGCCTCTTCTCTTGACTAAGTTGCATAACATTGGCACCAAAGCATGAACAGTATCTACACAGGGACATGGGGAGCCGAGGAGAGATAAGACCCCCCCCCCCCCAACAAAAAAATCTGTGACACAACCTGTACTCATTTCAAGTGAATGCCTTTTCAAGTGAATGCCTTGCAGCAAAGGACCTCCTCAAAAAGTTCTTAAGCTATGAGATTCCCACCACTGTTTAGTCTCTACTTATTTTCCTGAGAACCATCGTAAAAAGGGGACTGAATCACCAGTGTCCCAAGTGGGAGGAGGACCCTTAAGGAATTTAATTTTCCTTTATATATTAATATAATTTAAACACTTAAAATGGCATGGGCACAGCTTGTGAATATGGGTCCAGAAGTTGGTTCTACATCCCTGCTGAAAACACAAACCAAAAGTGAGCAGAAAAAGGAACTACACAAAATAGCCTCCAGTACATGTTCAGGAAGGGATTTCCCAAACATTTACGACCCGTAACAGTAGAAGTTACTGAGGTGAAGGCTGGATGGATTCTCACAAGCCTGCCTTTGAATCTTTCATGGCACAGCAGAAACCTGCCTGCCAAAGGTTTTCTGTGTGTCTGCTACACATGTCTTCTGTGTTCCTCCTCATGTCAGCATACTGCTTCCAGCCCCTGGCAGCTCTTGAACACAGCAGTGACAGGTGGTGGTGGTGAGAAAGGCATCTCGGAATTACTTCTGCTTTCATAACCTTTATTTCCAGGAGACAGACTGTTACCTTGTGTGCAGATCCACTAAGTCTAAATTACCCGTGTTTAAAAAAAAATCACAATTGAAAAAAAAGACCATTTAATAATCTAGAGCAGATGTGGAGAATGCCCAGAGCTTCCTTTTTTTGTGTGATAGTTAATATTCTTTTACACAAACAATAACGTACAAATCTCAGACTTACTCATAAACTTAAAAAGACATGGGTGATTTATTAGAACCTCGTCATCTGGTGCTGGACAAAAACTAATAAACACTCCAGCATTGCACAGTGTTACTGTAACTGTGACTGATGATAGTTCAAAAGTGCCCAAAGGCACTTTTAGCGAATTTAAATTTTGTGATAGCAGACAATTAAAACAATAGCCTACATGCATGATATTCAGTTATGTATATAGGCTAAATAATTATTGTTTTAAAAAGGGAAACATAGTGTATTGAAAGGTATGCTTGGTTTCCGAAAGCAACATGCCTTTAGGCTCATGAAAGATCTGGTGATGTTCACCACTAATGATTCTAGTCTTCCTCAGTATGAATCACCCTCCTTAAACTTGAGCAACCTGAGGGTTTTACATACAGTAAGTATAAACTAGCGTTGCCACATGTCCTGTTTTTCCCAGGATTGTACTCCTTTTTTACGGTCTGTCCTGGAAAATGGATCATCCTTCCCAGGACATTATATTATCCCAGTATTTCACGAAAATGCACTTTCATCCCCTATTCATTTGTTTTAGACTACTTTAAAATAAATGTATTATTCTGCTGTTGCGTGTACCCGTCCCCCCTATTTTGACAAGTTTTACGTCCATTGGTAGGTCTCTGATGATGCAGCAGACTCATAATTTCAATTGATTGGTTGTAGGTTCTAGTAAATGAAAGATTACCTGACCTATCACTTGGCAACTGTGGATAAGCACAATCTCATGGTGCAGACTGCATATACAGGCATTAACATTTTTGTCTTATGATATGGGCTGTCCTGACCCACAGGCAGTTTTCAATAAATCAAATGTGGCAACTCTAAAATACACACATTACAACTTGAAATGTATTCATGTTTTACAAGATATAGTACAACCATTACAGTTCAGTGCTGTTTAAATTCACTCTACTTATTGACGTCAACTAGAATATTCAAGTATCAAAGCCCTTTTCCGAGACCTTGCTCAACCAGAATATTGACCTCCTTGTTGAATATGTCGTGCATGTAAACTAGTCACTATTGTCATCAAGCAGGAAGCCTGAGGGCAAAGGCTTTGAACTATGGGTTAGGGTTGCAAGGTCTCTGGGAAGTTTGCCCCCACTTCAGCTCCTAGAGGACAGCGCACTATTGATGGTTGAATCCTAGCCTACAAGAACACTGAATCAATGAGGAGATCATGAAGTTAGTACCAGAGACCGCATATGGCAGAAGATCATGAGATGTGTTTGTGGTTCTAGATGAAGTACACTGATACGGTGAGGGTATGCAGTTTCGAGCCAGGTTTATGGTAAAGCAGCGGAAAAAGTTTTAAGCTGGGTCTAAAGCACATTGGTGTAAGTTAATACGCTTTGGCCAAGGTTTGGGCTGAAGATGAAGAAGGATAGATGTTGGGTAGGGGGTAAGATTAGGTTTAGGACCGGGACTGGGTAAATAGGTTGAAAATGGGCCAAGTGAATGTTGGTGTTCGGGTAAGTTTCTCCACAAAAGGCTTCTGAAGAGGATTTAGGTTACAGTAAGAGGATAAGAGACAGGGGGTTAGGGTCAGGGTATTGTGATGGTGAATATGATGAATATTTTAGACCTACAAGGTAGTGGTGAGTGACTAATCTGTGTGGGAGAGATGGGTCTCATTTGGACTGGATTCCCAGATCCTGTGACTAACAGTCTGAGGGGCCTTGAGGAGGAAACCTTACAGTACAGCACTGTCCACTGTCCAGCACTGTGCGTGTGAGAGTGCATGTGTGTGTGTGTGTGTGTATGTACTGAGTGTGTATGTATGTGTGTCTGTTTGAGTGTGTGTGTGCACGCATGCGCGCATGTATGTGTGTGCATGTGTGTGTGTGTGTGTGTGTGTGTGTGTGTGTGTAGTGGTGTTGCTGGCCTTGGCGAGGGCTCAAGACAGAGTGTTAATTCAGAGGCTTTCCCCTGAAAAGGTAATTAGGTACCCCACTACTTACTTTATTGCTCTGGTGCGTGACATGCTGGACTGTGGTTTAACATGCAATAGTAGCTTTCATTCTTTCCGACGCCCTCACGTGCTTGCATTAGTGCAGTGTTGAAAGTGTCAACAGTAGCTGACATGCATCTCTAAATCTAGCTTTTCCATTCCTTTGGTGTATGACCTCTACTACTACAGTATGCACTGTCCCTGGGCTTCAAAGGTCACACCTATAAAAGGCTAGATGATGACATGAATGGTGAGCTAATATGCACACACACATACACACACACACACACACACACACACACACATTGCTGAATAGTGACCGTGTTCAGGTAAAAGCTGTGAGGTTAGAAGGCAGAAGTGGATTGCTTGCCCCATTGACAAGTAATTGGTAAGCATCCGTTTGTTTAAACATGAAATGATGGACAAAACAGGGGCTGAAAACACTGACTCCAGTTGGATTCAAGTAGATTCAAACTCAAAACGAAAAGAAAAGAAAAAATCCAAGTGGGTCGCTGAACCCACCGACCCAGTTTCCTGCCAGACAACCTAACTCAAGCTGATCTAGGCACTTTAATCTGTGTGAACGTTCTGCAATGGGCAGATTGTGTGAGTTCCATTAATCCGCTCCTGGCTGACATTCCTCACACATTCTCACTTTTGTTCTGGCTGTTTCCCATGAGAAAGTCCACAACTTTGAAGAGAGTGCGTGGAGACGATGGGGAGTCTCCGTGAAGCCTCAAGAGTGATGGCAGAGGCGCTCAATCTGATATTGTTCGGACGAAACAGTTGTGGCTCTGTGCTAGCGGTCAAGACGTGTGAGGACACAGATCAGGCGACTCACACACACACACACACACACACACACAAGTTTGCACAAAGGCATGCACACACACACACACTTACGCATGCATGCATGTGCATAGGCGGGAAGGCAGAGAGGCACAGAGTTGAACGAGTGCTTACATAAGGTCATATGCAAGAGCACATGTAAAGGACATTATACAGGAGAAAAAAAAACAAGAAAAAAACAAGAAAGACAAGAAAGAAAACACACACACACTCATACTCAAACACATACTGTATGTGTATTTGTCAAAGTGTCTCTCTGCAGATAGATTGAGTTTGTAAGGTTAAAACAATTGCAAAATGTATTAACTGAAGTTCTACACTAATATTTTCATTCTGGGAGACAATTCAGTTGTTGCTACAATGGAATTTGAAATAAAGGACTTAAATATTAACAACTACGTGGGTATTAAACACAGCCAGGAAACTGTAATAATGGCCCACCTGTTGACCATATGGCCTTTCCTCTGAATGGTCGGACTGTAACACAGTATTAGACATGTAAAACATCTATTTTTGGTATTTGAAATCCTTCCAGATTAAATCTGCCTAAGCAAAGCCTTTTTTTCTACACAGAGAGACCTTAACCATGGCATTCCACTACGGTCAGCCTTGGTCTCCAAAGAAACCCAGAAAGAGCTCAGCTTCCATTCCATCGGAACGGACTAAAACTCCTGGTTGCTGTGGTTTCTAGATGGTCGTTACAACTGGAGGTGAGCAGCTCTGTCTCGCTGAGTGGCATAGTGGCAGTTAAACCCACTGCTCATTACTCTACGGTGCCTTTAAAACACAAAAGACACTAAAAGTCCTCCTTGAACATAGTGTTCACAGAGGAGTCTGCAGTCTGCACCTTCAAAGATGGCATGTGAGAAATGTCTACAGGGCACAGAGGTTAAAGAATGATAACAAGAGATAAATAGCCACCGTTGCATAATGGCGCTTTAACAGTATGTCTAGGATCAATACATTGAATGTACTGAATGTATAGCAGATTGTCTGCCGTGAGTGAAGAAGTCACATGTCCTTGTTTTCAAACACCTTGAGTCATGCCACTATTGGATGAGCTTTTATTCCTTTACCTCATGCCCCCAGCAAAGGGTGCAGAGATTTACTGCACCTGTGGCCCACTGACAACAGTATAATCATGTGACTCCCTGTGAAGAGCACGCACTGCTACTGTACTCTTTTTCCACTCTCGCCAAGGTCAGGCAGCGCTGTAAAACTGTCTGTGAGGATTTTTGTTGCTCTATGAAGAAATTCTGTTATGGGGAAGTGAACATTCTGAAATATACAATTCTTAATATTACATTTTAAAAAATTATATCCTGCATTTTTAAGATCACAGAATAAATAAGATGTGTACTGTGGGAAACTATGACAATCCATTTGCATTTGCAGTCTTGACAATAAACCGTACATACAATATACACTATATATAAAAATAGCACAAATCAATTCATAGTGCAACTATTTACACACATCTTAATCCTGTGTAATCCTTGCAGTGATCACATTTGTTAAAACACGGTTAACTGAAAATAGCTTCTCAATTGTTGTTTAAAAGAGTTTTTTGGGTTTTGCTTTCCAAGTTAGATTTCCATCTAGCCGATTATACTGTATGATGTTGTTTAAATGCAGTTGTTTACATGCTATCCAACTTCAACACGACGCAACACAACATAAACGCAAGCATAATGTACCAAGACCCAGAGACACTTCTGGAACAATTTGCACTCTGAACATTCGTGTAGATCTGTGTGTGGGTGTGTGTAAATGTGTCTGTGTGTGATAAAGAGTTTTTAAAAAACTCTTAAAAACATAATGAATAAAACTTAATGAATAAATACACAATTATCACATTATTTTAATTAAAAGCCGTTGTCAGCAGTTGTCAGCCCCTGAACTCGCAAGTGGACTGGAACACTACATGAGTCCATCCACGGCAGTGAATAAACACCACACCTCCTTCACACTAGGTAATACAGGGACAGAGCCATTAGTTGATCTTTAACATGCTATTCCTATACTGTTTGGGTGTACAATGTTGTATCTGATGGCCACATCACAAGCAAAACATCAAACTATACATACGTATTTTTATGCACAAAAGCTCGGTATGACTGCGTGACAACACAAGCCTGCTGTTTTGGCCAAGCAGTTGGGCTCAAGCTTTTGGCATGACTCTTCAACTGCAATGGCATGTGCACAGAAACTTGGTACACCATCAGCTACTGCAACTTGTTCACCAGTTTGCACATGATATTCTTTCCCCAATTATGCATTAATAATAATAATAATAATAATATCTTAGTTTTATATAACGCCTTTCAAAATACCCAAGATCGCTTAACAGTATATGTCATGAAAATACTAATGGGTTATGAACAAGAAAATTCTCTTCTTTTGATCTGGGATCACATGAGCTGGTGTAAAAAATTAGTCCTGGCTACTCCTCTCATTAAATGTAAGTAGGTCACTGGAAGTTGTGAAGCCTTTTTTTTTTTTTTTTTTTTATGGTGTTTAGTTTGTTGGTTTGCCATTGTCACTAAGTTTCCCCCCTCCATTCGTCAGGCATATCACACTTTTTTTTGTATTGTCCTAAAATTTGCCATAAAATATCTCCCCCATTGGCATTTTGACAGAGTTTCATTCATTCTAAACACACCTTTTCTACCTGAGACAGTTGCACAACCATACTTAGTCATTGCAGAAATATGTGGCAGCTGCCTGCCCACATTATCTAGATCTTAGTCACCAAAAATCAGCAGATGTAGTGGCACGTTCTCCTTTGAACGAAGCCAACATTTCATCATTCAAATCAAAGGGCTTAATCTTGCCTCTCCAAATGAATGTTCTACAGCCTTTTGGCTGAAACTTCCTTGTAAACTCCCTGGAATCCTGTTGTCGCATGTGTTTTCCCTGCTAACAACTTTCAGTGAGCCTTTTGTCTTTTGCTCATTTCTTAGTCACTGGTCATGCCGGTCAGTCGTGATTGGACACACAGAGTTCAACCTAGTGAGGCTGTTTCCAGTCAGGTCTCCACACAGAATAACAATGGGATATCAAGTTTGTGCAGCATTTGTATCTGTTTTCAGTGCATTACATTATATATTCAGTACTAGAGAATACTTACTATGTTGCTACGATAGCAATATAGTGTACATGGTTCATATGACACAAAAGTATTTGTTTACATTGACAATTCATTGTAAACAAATACTTCTGTGTCATATGAACCATGTACTGCATGTCATGATGAACCACAAAAGCTGAAGCAGACACCCCCCCAGTTCGGGCTTCACATTTCTCTAGTAGATTTTCTTGCAACCGGTCAGTAAATTGAAGGCATAACCAATTTGTTAAAAGTTCGAAATATGCCTATGAACTCTGCACAAGGCATGAGCGTCTAAAAAACTGAAAAACATTTTAAAAATCAACTTATCACCCTCAGTAAAAGTCTCTCTTGACTAATCTATTTTGTCAGATATGCATGTTGCATTTGTTCTCTCAGTGTCAAATATGCAGTGTGGGGATGTTTGCATTTTAAATAGTGTTCAAATCTGCCTTGTCTATAATATTGTATATACATTGCTAGAGACAACAGCTTGAGACAAATTCAATGTGTGATCCATTAGAAATGGGCAATAAAACAGCTCTGTTTTGGAGTTTGCCGATATCTGCAAAGGCTCTGGCTGGCCTTGGTAATGCCACTTTAAAACTACGAGTTGCTATTTGGCCCTCAAACCTCAACCCAGCACATGTGCAACAAAGATACAAAGATGTGTTACAAACATGTGTTACAAAGATAATTAGAAGGGCTAGAAGGTGCTGGCTGAAAAACAGCTGTGGATCAGTGCTCAAGTTGCCTTCACAAAAGGCTAAGCCCAATTACACAGGGACCCTTGTTGAAATGAAAAAGGCATTTTTCATGGAGTAATAATAATCCTCGTCATCAATGCCCTGTTAAAATATAAGCAACAACCACCAAGCACTAACTTCTGGAGCCAAACCACAAACTATGTGAGACATTTGTGAAACCATTCCTTTACGAAAGAAGGCCAAAAACCTTACCGAAACCTGTGGTCGCAATTTCTATTAAATAGACCAGTTTTAGCTGTAAACGCAAGAGAAAAACTGAAGAGAGATGGAGTAGCAGGGTTATAAACTACACTTATGGTTGAGATTAATTACGTTATATAGTTCAGGAAGACAAATACAAGACAAAGTACGACAAATGTATTTTTATTTGAACATATTTACATTATGTACACAAACAAATAATACACAGTATTTTAAAGGCACATACAAACCAACATTTCTCAAAAAGACTGACCAATCAGAGACACCTTTCATTCCTTTTCTGCAAAATACTGAGTTCCACTGTCTGACCTACCACTCCTTCAGCAAAGAATGAATGTGTCCCTGCATAAAGGCTGTGCATTAAGTTCATAAATTAACCCGACTTCAGTGCATTTGTTTTTTTTCTCCATATATAAATAAAGACTTACAAAAATAATGACCATTATAATAGCATGCCATTTTGGTACACAAAGATTGTGTAAAAATATCAGAGGTTGAGCAGTCAAGTACGAAAAATGATCTGTTGATGCCAAGTACAAAACCCCCTCCCCAGGTCAACACTGTGCATGTCTGTGCAAGAGATGAACGGTGTGTGGCCAGCCTCCCCTAGCTCTCTCCTGAGTCCTTCCCTCAAACCCTCAGACCCAATACTCAGCCCTCTGAGCCCAACAAAGTGCTCCGGGTGCAGCAGCTATAGCAGGCAGACCTTCTGCCTAAAGATGACCAAACGTAGTGCTTTCATTTCAGATACGGAATCTGCAACAGACACACACACATATACATAAGTTATGTTAGACTTTTGGAGAATGCCTTCAGAAATTGTTTATCTGTACCAGAAAACACTATACCAGTAAAGCATTTAAAGGGTTAAGAACTTCCTACTATGTAACCAATGGCGTTAAGAGTGTTAAGGAAACATGCTGCAGAGAGTCTGATCAAAAGGTGGGGCACAGAGTGGGCAGGTACCTTTTCCTTGGCTTCACTTCCCAGCCATCACGACATTTCACAAAGGTCAGATGCTTGCCGGGCGTAATCTCGTTTTCCGAGTGGTCTTGGACACAGAATGTGTATCTGATAGGAAAGATTGACACATCAGATTAGGCCTCAACATACAGAGGATATGATTTAACCAGTCAAACAGTCTAAAGATCATAATGTCAATCTGTTATAGAAAATTGAAACTAACTAAATATTAACCACTGCGATAGTTTTCAGCAGCACACAGCACTTACTTTTTCTGAGTCTCTCCATGTTTAACACGGATGCGTCGGACTTGAAGCACCTGATTAGTTGGTGAACTAGACCAGGACCAGAAGCTCTGCTTGATGCTTTTCCAAACAGATGCCAGGGACTCCGCAGGTCCTTCCCAGCTAAGCTGGATCTTCAAAAGCTCACCAATGTCTTCCTCAACAAACACCAAAAAGGTGTTGGTGAAGTTAAGGCCCACCTTATCTGGTCTGGAACCAGGGAAAAGATCAAATTAGTCTGATAAATCTGTTACCTTTTGAGTGTCATTTTGAGATACTAGCTAATAATTCAAATCAGTTTCCTAGTCTGCTACTTACATGTTGACATCAAGGTCTGCAGTATCATCATGTGATCCCAAGAGCTTGACTGTAAAGGTAGGGTCAGCATCATCAGAGTGCTTTTTGTTAAACACATGCATCTTCATCTGGTAGTGGTACCCTTGGAGGATTGGAGGAAAATTCAAGTTAACACTGAAACATTTTCATCCTTAAAACAAAGGCACAATGGTTGATTATTTAGACCAGTGGCTCATTGTGTGGAAAAACGTATACCTCCAAAGGGCGTGTCGGCTCGAGTCTTCAGATACATCTTACTGTTCCTCCTCTTGCGCATTTTCTTAGCATTGTAGCCCATGTTGTTGCAGCGATTTTTGCGGCAGCTCAGACAGATGCCTTTCTTGAAGCGGTTAGGATCTGTGCACTGGTAGGCATAACTGACGTGGTTCTTGCTCATCAAAGAATCTACAAACAGGTGCACAGCTCTTTCGTGCTCACACTTCAACACATCCACAAAGCCTGAAAGAAACAGGGCAAAAGAAAAATGTATTACCATTTGTAACAATTCTAACAAGGTATGTCCTTGTTTCTTATGACTGTTGTAATGCCGTATTTCAGTATAGTGAGGCTTTAAATGAAGTGCTCATCTAGAAGTCTCTAGATCTAGTCTGGAAGGCCAAGAAAGATTTTTTTATCCTTTATTATGGCTTTTTTTTTTTTTTAGAAATAAGTGATGAACATAAACTCTGATGCTTACCACCGCCAGCGTATGCCACCACATCACCCAGAGCACAACCAGGCTGGATGTCACCACCATTAGGATAAATGTCAATGTCTCCTATTGGCTGCTGGATGCCAATGCTAACGCCCAGGGCCTCTCGTGTGTATGTATGCAGGACATCAACAAAGTCTGCGTCATCTGGTGAAAGCCTTCGGTGGGACTCCACTCCTTCAAACATGGGTCCTGCTGGGTCCAAGCCTGAAAACAAAAACACAGATGAGTTCACACACACACACACAGTTTGACCCGACTACCCTGAACACACATTACATAAAAACACACCAGCTGCAATTTTGCTTGGAAGCTTTAAAAGCTGAGGTCTTACCTGTTATTCTCCCAACTGTGCCCTTTACAAAAGTGCCTGCAAAACCTGCAACATGTGCTCCAAGACTATAACCAATCAGATGAACACTATGCAGAGGTATATTGGTCTCTTCCTGGAAGAGAAAGCAACATTTTTAAATAAAGACACTGCACACACAGACACACATACAACTTAGAGCAAGTGTTGCTCACGCCCTCACCTGGAGCCAGTTGAGCAGGTCTGCGATGCTGAGTCCGACACGCCGTGTATGATTAACAGCATCGGGGTAGAGCTGATGGGCGAGGTTCAACCAGTCCACGACCAATACATTGGCTTCCGGCTCCCTCTTCTGCACAGCTGCCACTAGTTTGTGCATCCAGTGCTCGAATATTCCACTCATCTATGGATAAGAGGCCAGTGTCACACTTCACATTCAATATACGCCCTTACCAGGATATCAAAAGTCTTCAAGTCAGTGTACACTCCTTAAGTCCACATACACCCATGTGGCCCCACTTACCGTCCAACCATGTATGATCAGGATGGTCTTGGCAGTGGAGTTGAATCCACATTCCTTTAGACCAATTCTCTTCCCAGGGTAGAGGATGCATCCCTCCTCATCTAGATCCAGTGACTTGCGAAAGTCGTACTTGATCTGATCATGGAGTGCATCTGGATCCTTCAGCAGTTTCCCGTCAAGGTCTGTTTGGAGAAGAATGGTTCACGTAAAATCATATGGTTTCATCTCTATTTAAAACATAGGAAAAGCCTCTTTCACTTTAACTGCCAAGACAAACTGGAAATTTTCACTCAGTGTTATACCCTATCATTTAGAACTACTCGCGTGTGTGGCCGAACTAACGTTAGGTTTTAACAGCTGCCGGCGCGGCAAGTTGGCGGTAGACGTGTGTTTGCATGGCGCCGCACACTCGCCTTTCCATAGTTTTAAGCTACTTCAGAACTGAAATCGATATCTTTTGCGACCGTTTTGCAAGGCATTAGGGTTTTATTTTATTCTTTTCATATTTTATTTCTTATGTAAAGCGAACTAAGCATTTCACTTGAAACCACCATATGGACTTGATAAATGGATTTAATTCATTTTAAAATCCGCTCTTTTTCTGGGCAAAAATACCACATACGGAATCTATTTAGAAGAATTCTGTTCACGCAGACATTTTGGCTATCAAAATCCATTCAAACTTTCACAACAATAGCCCACTGACGAAGGTACAAAGGGAAGAAACATTTCTGAATGAAAAAAATTGTATTTAAATGCCCCATCGGCCAGAAAATAGCCTACATACTACTGCACAAATTCCCCCATTCTGTAGTCTGCAAAATATAAACCACTGTAGAGTGCATTACCTCCAAGAAGCTCATTTTCTTCAAGTCCGGACGAATAGGCGACTGCCGCACAATAAAGAAAAAAAATATGAAAAATAATAGTACTTCTCATTCTTTACTACCCACTAAAATGTTTTTTGGGGGATGGGTTGGTCCTATAGGCTAGTTTTATATAGAAATCAGGGCAGAGGCAGCGCGAATATCTTGTTACACCGGCAAGCGCGCAAGGCCAGGGAAATATTTAAACCTGAATCAGGTTGCCCATTAGTTTTAAATAGTTCCAGAGACCCTACATCTGTCAGCTGATCATCAGCCCATCTGTTTCCTCTCCTAATTGGTCAAGCCCCTGGGTTTACGCTGAAAGGCGTGGCAAGTGAACGTTGAATGAATTGTAGTATTTTCTCACGTTGCGTCATTTAACTCTTCACGCACTCCGAATAGAAAACAAACAATGCTGCTCACGGTTGGTGCCGAGTAGGGGAGTACTCTCTGACGTGAGAAGAATATTAACAGCACCCCTGAATCCCAGCTTGTCAACACTTTCGACCGCATGCTCGCTATGACCTATGATACCTTAAAATAAGTACACAATAAACATGTTCCTTGTTCCAAACATCTGCAGTGTGCAGGGCAACAGGTGCAAATCACAGCCACATGCCCCTCTGATGTAAAAGTCACATGCAAGGAAGTCCATTACCAGAAAAAGGAAATCTCGTCATATCTTCCATTTGTATAGATTTGAGGATGCACATTCCACTTTAATTTTAAGAGTTCCTCTTTAATTACAATCACATGTTTCCTTTCTGTATAGATCGACTGCAGAAAATAGGTAAAGCAAAATCAGTGACATAGCTTAGTCACATTAATTTTACAGTTGATTTACTTGAAAATGTTAAGAAGAAGAATAATCAGCATTCCTGAAATTCCATGCTAAATATATGATCACACCAATGCCCTGTGGATAAGTGTGTTAAATGCTTCAGCATTCTTTATTCCCAGACTAGAAGTGGGTCAGCTGAGCTATTGTGTGTGTGTGTGTGTGTGTGTGTGTGTGTGTGTATGTGTGTGTGTGTGCGCGTGTGTTTTTGTGTGTGTGTGTGTGTGTGTTTCTGCTCAGTATAGATTCTGCTCCTCTGGCATTCAAATGAATTCAGGGCTGCCAGCACCCACACATTTCTAACTAAAAAGTTGGCAGATGATATCCGGGTAAGAGGGTTGCTCTCAGAGGGAGAGTGGGCACACTTTGGCTTGCCAGGCAGAAACTGTTATGAGAGCTCATACACAGGAACTGTTTTGCGAAATAAGAGCAAATATTGTGAGTACCTCTTAATGTTAAATAAGCTGGCAGTTATCACAGTGTGTTCTCAGTGGCAGTGGTCAGCGTTTCTGTCAAGAGACAAGGTGAAAGAGTTCACTGCCCACTAGTACCCTGTGCCTCGGCTGCTGGCCAGCTGGACTAGACAGAACATGAGCACATACTCAGATAAAGTGATCTGTACTTCAGTAGGGGGGCAAACAGACACCCCTCTACTATCTTATTATTATTAAGTGACTCTACTCCTATGTGGATGAGTACATTGTTTGTTTTAAACTTCACTGCCAGCATAGCCTTGCTCCCAAGAAGTGAGATGAACAAAGCTATAGGCTAATCAATCCCCTGATCCCATAAATTCTCACACTTAAACAAAATACAATTTTAGACAAATGTAACTGCTAGCATATTAAAAGGCCGGGTAGGTGTGTCTCAGTAGACAAAATGGGTGGGTGTGGCATAAATTCCTGGAGTGGGATTGCGTTCTGTTTTTAGATTGCCATCATAGTTGACACATGAAGGTCTAGTCTAGAGAAACCAAAAACACGGTTTAGACAGAATCAGACACAGTTCCACTAATCAGCCCACTGCAATGGGTTGAGAAAGTCATATGATCACATGTAGCCATGATACACTGAAACATTTCACCCTGAAATTCTCCTCATCATTTTTTGGATTTTTCAATACAATCCTGGCCAGAATACAGCCTCTATTTTATTCAACTGTGTTTTGACTGTTTTTCTCACAGTCAAGGAAAGATACTTTAAGATTACTTGTTGTGTCACTAAACATCATGTCAGTCATTCAAAATTCTTCCAAGAAACCTATCAAGTCCTTCTTTCTTTGAACTTTTGAGGACGCATGAAAGTACCCTTGAGGTTCAAAATTCAACCCTCTGTGTACATAAGCCAGTTGGCTGATTTTAAAACAGCAGTGACTCTGCAGAAGAGTACAGTACATTAAATCTCAGATGATTGGAAGGTTTTTAGACTTGCCTGAAATGGAGCATTCTTGATTTTGCTTTTGCTTGTGTTAAGCGCCTTGAGACATGCCTTTTGTAAAAATGCACTATATAAATAAAATTGAATTGAATTGAATTAACACCTAATGTGTGTACTAAGGTGTGTACACCTAATGTGTGTACTAATCTTGAGACCATACAATTTATGAAACTGCTGTTAAAAATGTATATGCAACAAAGTTTAGTTGAGCATAATCAACTGGGATAATTAAATTGTGGCCTTGCTGGACCTCATCATGGCAACGCAAGACAAAGTTTTTTTCTTAAAAGCAGTTCAATGTACTTTGCTGGAAAGAATTGATTTAGTAGTCAAGCAAAGCCTTAACACAAGAAATAGATTTAAATAAAAGTACATTCTGCAGAAATTAACATTTATATGTATGTATTTGCATCATGCATCAAAATACCAATTGTGGACCCTTCATTCAGACTGAATGACCAATAAAAACTCTAAAAGTACACATACAAACTGCATTTGTAATATACCAAGTATCTATTAAGCGCATTTTATAATTTCTTGACATTTAAAAAATTAAGCCCCTTTAGTTCCAGTACTTATCCGGCTAAACAGGAGCTGTGGATTAGAGGCCATGTGACTTGATTGGCTTAAAAGCCACCTTCACATTCCTCCAGTCTTACTTTCTCCATCTTCAGTATACGTCATTAAAATGATGAAATTCATGAAATAACTGTTTAAATGAAGATCAAAATCACTAGCACACTTTGTCGTACAAAACTCTACCCCTTTCCGATTTCAGGATCTCTTGTCTTTTTAGATTTTTTTTGTGAGTCATGAATAAGTAATGTAAGTATCATGGCATAGTAAAGCATTAGTAGGTGAAAGACTTTCAATCTCGCAGATGTTATTACAGTGTGAAGAAGGCATATTTGTCACCTCCCTCTGGAAGCTGTCCTGGGCCTGGCTAATCTGAGAATGACAGTGGAATGTTTTTTGTTGTTGTTGTCCAACAAGGCTGCCTTTCAAGTAATAATCTGAAAAGGACCCTCCCAGCGATTAACAGCATGAAAAGCTCATGTTTGTGTAGATAGCTGTGAATTACCAGCACATTACTGACACACCTTGGGGGTCATCTCAGGTCACCAGAGAGGCATGTACAGTTTTGATTTTTAGAGCCGTTCCTGATTTTCGGAATCTTGCATAAGCAGAGAGGGTCCTGGGGCTAGATTCATTAGAGAAGGTCGGCAGCTTTGTTTTTTGTAGACTGGGCATATGTAGCACACCAAGGAAAATGTGATTTCTTCTGTAGTGCCTTCACACATGAAGACAAACCTACCAAAAGCATGGGTCACACTTCGCCAAAACTAAAGGCAAGGGTTGAACTTCAAGACTACGTTTAATTTTTACATTACACCATGCAGCAGTTAAGAACCAATTAAGAGCATTAAACCTGAACAAATCTATGGGACCAGATGGGTTACACCCAAGGATTTTGAAAGAATTAAGCTCAGAAATCAGTGTCCTATTGAGTATTATTATGAACAAATCCTTACAAGAGAGCAGACTGCTTAACCAGTGGAAAGATGCCAATGTCACTCCTATCATCACGAAGGGGGAGTGTTCAAGCTGAAGCAGTTACAGACCTGTTAGCCAGACAAGTAGGGTGCAAGACAATAGAGCACATTATTCAAAAGGGCATATGGGACTAAATTAAGAAATTAAATCTGCTGAGTCCCAACATGGCTTCGTAACAGGGAGGCCATTTAGCACTCTCTTGCAGAATCTGGATTCTTGGTCATTAGAAGAACCTTTGACAATGAGCTTTAAATCATTATACACCTCCTATATGGGGACTCATTTAGATAACTCATTAACATACGTAAGTAAAGAACAGTACTGCGGTACTACAACTTTTACCTACTAAAATACGCTGATGATGTTGATTATGATGAAGATCATGATGATGATGACGATGATGTGTTTCTTTCCCTAACCAGCACCTATTACTGAAGAAGACTCATTTGAATGGCATAATATTACATGCTGGTAAAAACAGGACCTGGCCAATGTGAAGTGTGTAGACCTGTTTGTTATGTATGCTTATTGTCTGTTCTTAACAGTTCCTTTCTCTATATAGTGACAACTGAGCTGAATGTAAGAGATGATTTGTTTCTGACAAAGGAAGATAAGATTGTTGTAAGATGGAATGTCTTCAATGGATTTCCTTTTTGTTTGTGTGTGTGTGTGTGTGTGTGTGTGTGTAGAGATATGGGGTGTCTGTTATTCTCACACATTTAAGTTCAAAGTAATAAACTTTGTTCTTTATTAACGGTGCCTTCTACAGATCTGCTAAAGCTGATTATGGCAAGTATATGTTATACAAGCGATAAGCATACAACCTGAAAGGCACACAAAACATTCCAAAATCTTTCCAGTCTTGGGCAGTCTTTCTAAAAGATGCTAACTTCATGTGTGTACGAGAGGAGTGTCAGGATGGTCTACTGTTTCAGGTAATTCGAGTTTATGTTAATAGAAACAACTGTAATTAGTCTACAGTCATGGCCTAACTATGAAATGAACCCTGAACTGGCAAGGAAAAGACTATATTAGTTGGGCTAACATCAGTAACTACTGAAACTACACTTTACAACTAATACTTATGCATAACATCAATCTAGTCTACTGTACCTAACAAAAATAAACATACACAGGAAGAACGACCAACATGATCACAATACAGTCAACTAATATATCTACCATGTTCCCATTCTGATAATACATATAGTTTTGGTTGATCTAAGTCTTGTACTGTACACTGTTTCACAGCCTGTAGAATCAATACTTTATTGCTAAAGCCTCCTGTAAGTGGAGAAATTCTATAGAGTTGAGTTGATTTACGTCATTCTGTCTAGACTAAGACTTTATAATGGGGCTCAGTTGCCTGAGGAACATCAGGAGCTGAAAGGGTATACAACGCAAAAGGATTTGGGGGTTAGTGACATAACATCAGGCATAATTTTCTTTGGAATGGGGGTGGTTTCTTTTAAGCACAACCCTCCAAGCCATTAATTTAAATAAGTAGCCTATATTGTCCTCTCAGAGAAGCAAGTGTGAGAGGAGAGAGAATAAAAATAAAAATGGGTGGATATATCACTACCATGGCAAAGTTTATGCCTGATTGTGGACATGAGTTAGATTGGGTTGAATCAAATAATAAGATGAAGTAGAAAGGCGTGAATTGTAAATAGTTGAAAAGACATTGAAGCCAATTCACTAGAGATAGTCCTCAGCTTAGAAAGACTTTGACTAACAATGGCCAGGAGAACTTTTTTTAAGTGACTTGTGGCTTAAGATCTAAATATTGATGATGATGATAAAATATAACAACAAAAACAACAACAATAATAAGTATTGCTATTATTATTATTATTGTTATTGTTATTGTTATTGTTATTATTATTATTATTATTATTATTATATAAGTACTGTGATATGGCCTAATCAAAAATAGGCTAATCTTTTAAATATATTTTAAAAGTCTTAGTCTTGCATGGCTGAAGCCGCAAATGACCGAGTAACTGGGGTTTATTTGTTCCTGTGAGGACCCGTAAATCCTACAAACATGGCTGACTTCATCTGATGGCTTGATTTTTTAGACAGGCTACTAGTCGGGATATGCAAAGATGCCGGGTGGTGAAGTGGCACATCATGGCCACCTCTGCCATTTTTTGCAGTCCACTGAAAATTCGCGGTCTCTCTCCTTTTTATTATCGCACAAAATTACAGATGATCTGGAATATTGCAGGGAGGCGTGGATTTGGCTGCTCGGCAGCTAAAAGGTAAATCATCGCTTCGAATACCAGTGCGTCCATGCGGGATTTAATGGGTAGTACATTATTATTAGAATAATTTGAGCTAAACGCTTGAATGGAATTTTAATTAAATTATCGGGAGTGCTTAAATCTATCTTTGTTCGACAGTGATAGCCATACTAACGTTACCCTTCAAGGAGGCCAACCCATTGTTACTGGCGTTTGCTTTGCGCAAGACGCTCGTTTGATACAGCACAAACTAGACAAATGTCTATCGTTACACTTTAAAATGGACGCATTAGGCTACATTTGACAAAGAATTGACAAAGAGTTGTTCATAATCCATTGAATACAGAACCTTACGTCGATATTGGTGTTGAAAGACCGTACAGGGTCTATGCTTTGATACTACAGCGTAACAACGTGACTTCATTCACTAGGAGAGGTGACACTCTCAGCAAATGTGCGCTGCCGAATGCTTCTACCATATGGTACTTGACCACATGGGGGCTTTGCCCGTGCTGCGTGTATTCTGCATTGCGCATCATTGAAATCTTAAATGGACTAGTTGATCCCCACCCCTCAGTCCCAAGCTGTGTGACACTAGGGTTCACAGTTTTAAATAGACAATTTTAGATTGTCTACTGCAAATGCATTGTCTGAAATGGAGAGATGGAATAGAATGGAACTCTTGATTGTCCACAAATTCATTTTTTGCCCCACAAAACATAAAAACATATAAAAACATACCACAGCCAGTACAGCAGTCACACAGGGTTCTAACCTCATGTGCTTACACATGGCCCAATATAACAGCATAAATATTACAGTAATAAATGCATACAGTATATACATATATGACCCAGGAATTTCATTATGCAAGGCAATGTTGGCACCTAAGAAATAAGTTATTTAGAATATAAAAATAATGGAAGATGGAGAGGGCTCCTAAACTGCAAGGCTTTCCACTGAGTTGAGTTTAATTCCACTAGTTGCCTCTTACCAGTTACAAGCATCAGAAAACAGCAGTAGAAACGACATTTTCTGGAATTATGTCTGTTTTAATTTAGTAATCCTTAACTATGCTAACATAGTATAGGGTAACAGAGATTATATTTACACAGAGATAAGAGAACATAAGAGATAAGAGAGAGAACATAAGAGATAAGAGAGAGAGAAAATACAATGGCCGGGTTTCCCAGATTCGTTAAGAAGCTCTTAACGCTAAGATCTTCTTTGGAGCGCTAATCTGGCCAATGAGAGCTCTTAAAGAGCGCTCCAAAGAAGATTTTAGCGTTAAGAGCTTCTGGAAACCCGGCCAATGTCAGTCATATGAACACTGAAATGTGTCACAAGTGAGCACTGACAATCTTTGTGTCAAAAGATTTTGTATACGGCTTTAAACCTAAAACTTTTGTGCTACAGCACTGTGCTAATTTTATTCAAGATTATATAATGTGCACATATGCCATCACTAGCCAAAAGACATCAGCATATTATGCAACACATGTTAGATTCCATTTGATATATCTCATTCATCTTGTGAAAAAATTCAAGCATTCTTTAGCATTCATGAAGAAAAGTTCATAAATTGTCTAATTTAGGGACATTGTTGAAATGTGTAGATGGATCCTAGAGTGGTCATAGTGCAAAATCTGTACATTATGATACATAAAAACAAAGTATAGTTGCAACCAGTAGAAATACATAATATAAGAATAACTGTTAAAATAATTAAAACAATAAAAATAACACACAAAGACAAGAAGCATGATGCATAATGCAGTCTTAAGTACCATAAACACCAGATAGAAACCAATGTGCTTTCTAAGCCTTGAGGACCACAAAGAAGGGGGAGACAGGGAGTGATGGTATGATGTAGATGTGACACTTACTCTGGCATGTTTATTTGTCAATGGACTTTAGTTATGCTGCTACAGTTCTGTCTGGAACAGCAATTGCCCGGCAGATCCACAAAGAGATACAGGCCAGTGTGGAACAGTTAGTTGCCCAGGGAAACCGACGACCTCACCTGGCTGTGATCCTTGTAGGAGATGATGCAGCAAGCCGAGTGTATGTCCGCAACAAGACCAGAGCGGCCTCCCTGCTGGGTAAGAATCACGTATATGTACTCTAACTCGTGCTCCTCATTCACTGCTTTAACTTGCTTACTTACATCACCCCTCTTGACCCCTACATACTATATGGTACATATCTTACCACACTCATACACACACACTCTCACACTAACCCTTCTTTACCTTTCGTTTATGGACAGGATTAGCCAACAAAAATGTGATATACTTGAATCCTTTGTATACAAATAAACGCACGCACACACACACAGTTCTGCCTAGAGCATTGGTGCCTGTTCTCTGTACCTCCCTTCACAGGCATCTCTAGCAGTGCTCTGCTGCGACCTGCTGGTGTGAGTCAGGCAGAGCTGCTGGATTTAATAGACCAGATGAACCGAGACTGGAGAGTCAGTGGCCTATTGGTGCAGTTGCCACTACCAGGTATCAAGCTCTCATGTCTCAATTTTCTTTTAAACTCAATTCATACTCCAGTCTTTACAAGACAAACTGATAAAAATGTTGTGTTTTGTACATGATAGGAGAGATATTGTAATTGACATTGTAACACAAACACACACACACACACACACACACACACACACTATATATATATATACTGTCCCAAAGTGGCACAGTAGAAATCAGTAATGTCTTTGTTTTTAATAGGTGTCTCCCGTGAGAAAGTTAGAACATGGTCTGACAGTCTAAAGGTGCGGCCCTTAACTAGTTATTGAAGTGGTACTTTAAGCTCGAACAGCTCCGTTGAAACTGAAACTTCTTACTGCAGTGCGTGCAAATTATAATGTGTTTATTTATTTTCCTGTCTTTATTTTTCTTATATTCAAATTTAATTACAATGTTTTTCACACACATTGTAATTGTCCGCTCTTAAATGTATCTGGGTGTGTTGTCTGTGCATGTGTTTAGGCCACATAAATGAGAGGGCCGTGTGCAATGCCATTGCCCCAGAGAAAGATGTGGACGGCTTTCACATTGTGAACATTGGAAAGCTTGTGCTGGACCAAAGAACTATGGTGCCAGCAACACCCGCAGCTGTGTGGGAAATTATCAGACGTACAGGTATTACACACTCTCTCTCTCTCTCTCTCTCACACACACACATACACACAAAATACATTCTAGCACACTACGACCACTGGGATGATGGAATTCAAGAGTATACTGTTTACAAATAGCTTTAATGAATAGATGAATGAATGAATGAATGAATGCATCAATTAATGAAAGGTAAACAATGATCATTGTCATAATTCTTTAAGATGACATTCTTTAAAGGAGTCATAGAATACATTTTTTGAACATCAGACATTGTTTTTTGAGGCGCAATAATAGTGTATGCAAATTTGTGCGTCTGAAAGTGACCCAGGAGCACTGCTAGAGCGTCTTATGCAGGCCCGCCCCACCCTGGCAATGAAGCAACAGGGGATTGGACCAGAGATGGTTCCAAACGATCTTTGATTGGACCATGCAAATGTACAGTAGGAGGTGTATCCTATTGATCTTACGTAACTGCGAGCCACCCTTTTCTGGCCGTTTTGTAAATTTCCCGGCAACAGATATGGGTCAACAGGCTTCTGAGATAGATTTAGGACATATTTATGGCATATTAGTCCTTTAACTACTGGTACAATATGTGTAAAACCAACTATTTGGTTTAAAACATGTGTGTAACATGTAACTGTGTCCTGTAACAAGACGTCACTAGAAGACATGGAAAGATGGAAGCGAAGAGAGGTTTAGAAGAAAGGAATGCTGGAAGAAAAGGGAAATTGAAAGGACAGCCAGAGAATCACCACACTCATTAAAGACATCTTAAACACATGAGTGGGTTAACAGATTCAAAAGCCTTGATAGGGACAGTAGTGTACTAACAAATTCAAAAACTGTGAGAGTAGTGTACTAAGACCTGAAATGTATGGGCCAGTGTTTATTCTTAGTATGGATGTGTTTGTGTAGGCATTGAAACTGTGGGCAAAAACGTGCTGGTGGTTGGACGCTCCAAGAACGTGGGAATGCCGATAGCCATGCTGTTACACTCCGACAGACACCATGAGCGTCCAGGAGGTGAGACACAGGTTCACAGATACAAATGCCCAAGATCAGAACATTCATACAGTAACAAGCAACCTCTAACACCAACTATAAGTAGTGCAATGACCTCTGTTTTAAAGTAATAACAGTGGCCAAAAAAATTTGCATTTATATTCTTGGGTAAGACAACTGTTGAGGGTGTGTGCTACTTGAATAAAAATGAGAAAGAAAAGTCTACCTAAACAGCTGAAAATGTTGGCAACAGTGCAAAGGCAATCCATTCTCAATTCTAGCTGAAGAGAGATTCTGCCTCAAAGCAGATCGAGACAAGTGGTGCTGGCCCAAGGAAAATGAATGCCATCTGGTTGCTCAACTTGGTGTCTAGCAGTGGGTGAATACAATTTCCAAATAACTAGTATGGAGAAAGACAAATTCAAATTCAAGTAGCGTGTTTAATAAAGGCAAAGGCATGTTTGGTCTTGATTAGCAAGATTTAAAGGCCCACTATGCAACATTTTTCATTTAATTAATCCGTTTCATACTGTTTAGGATGCTAAAATGAGTCATTACACGGCGAACGAACGGTGTAGAATGCGCCACCGTTGCCAATAGCGGTAGATACAGCACTTGCAATGTTCAGCAGCACGGACTGCCTCCAATAGAATGCAGTGCAATATAATGCAATACGGGCTTTAGAGGGAGCTCGTGAGAGAGAAAAACTGAATGTTGCTTAGTGCCGGTTTAATAGAGTATTTGTGGCCTTATTAGTTTTATGTTTCGGTGAGGCATTGTATGTTCATTGTATCAGTGGCCTCATCCATCAGTGTCTTCCTTAACTTTGCTAAATGTGTTCTTAAAAGATTAAAAGATACCAAGAAAGCAGAGGAAAAATGAATTTGTTTGGTCAGATCAAACAAAAATGCAGTTTCATTCTTTTTTTGGGTTATTGGTTGATTGATCAAGTATTGCTTCATGTGTTATAGTGAAGTTAATGACTGTGTGTCAGTTTTAAGCCTTTATTTGATTATGACAATCCCTAAAGCTAGGGTCCACGATTTCTGAAAATCACTTTTCAGAGACAGATTTGAAAAAAGCATCCCGCCCCCCCAAACCAAGTACCTCTCCTAACGACTAAATCGTCGTTGCCGTATTTAGTATTGTATGCTAACTATACGTTTAATGCTCGGTGCTAACTAAGCTGGCTCTAGTTTAGCTTCCTGCCAAGCTTCTGAGCATGCGCCATTTGTTCACAAAAAAGGGTACGCGCAGAGGGGGAGGGAGCAGCAGACTGCAGTTTGATAGATGCGTCAGAATAGTGTAGTGTTAGGATAGTGTTTTTCCTGGATTGTTCGTTCTAGAGGCCACTAAAACATTTAATTTTTGTGTCAAAACCTTAAATTAATTGGTTGCAATGGGGGTGTGAAGAGTATTTCAAGCAGTATGTTCAAAATGGCATGCTCCAAAGATTGTAGACCCTAGCTTTAAGGCCTTTCTTCCAAATGATGCTCTCTCAGGTTCGGACAGGTCCACTGTCTGACTGCACTGCAAGTATGGTGCAGAGAGAAGGATGAATGAGAATGAGAAGTGAATGAATGCTAAAGTTTACAACATGGATGAATCAGTTGTGAACAATTCATTAATCTAGATTGCTTAATGGTGGCATTTCCCTGGAAAAGTGTAGAAAGCATTTGGCAGTGTGCCACATTTAATAAACAGAACATGACATTCTCAGAATGTTGGATAGGCAAGGCCATACGAGTATAATCTTATACTCTTTATAAGAGTATAATGGTCTTACACCTTGAAGGAGGTCCTAGTAAAAGTGTTGACAGCTTTCTTTCATTTTTGGAAAATGGCATTTGCCGGTATGAAGAGGATTCTGCTGTGTCAGTGAATTCTTTCAGGGTTTAAACTATTGCATTTGTGAATTAGGTTATATGCCCTTAAGACCCAGTGAGAAGTGCTTGGGACTTCTCTCTAACCATATGCATGTTCATTCTTGCCTCCCTTGTGCTTAAGCACGATTGAAAAATAGTCACTTAAAGCTGCAATTCTAAGTCTAATTACACAGCAATCAATGATACAGTATGTCCATCATTAATACTGTGAGGTTTTTTGTGTATTTGTGTTATAAAACACAACACACTGGATGACCGAATCCACTGGATCCTAGTGACCAACGGAACTGCTTAGCAATGAGCATTGCGGTTGGGAAACGTTCCAAAGGAATAGCACAGAAAGAGTTCAGGAAAAGTTTTTCTAATGTGCCATCGCTTTCACTGCTGAAACTCTCTCAAATGTCTTGACTTGTCAAAGCCTCATTACGACTCATTGAGCAAGACTCAATGTCAACTGGTACACATGGGATGATGAGGCACATTGCATACACTGAGCCAAGCTAACAACACAGAAATCATAGAGAACCTGGAAGTAAACTCATGACCCCTTAACTTAGGGCACTTTGATTCGTTTTACAGTCTTAAATGCCCTGCACAGTACCTGACATCTGGCAAGAACCCTATCAGATTATAATTTAGTTTTGAGATACTGAGGATAAATAAAATCCAGAAAAGTCATCACATTGACTGTACAAGAATCCACACACACACACACACACACATATATACACACACAGACCTGACACCTTGATCATGCTGTGACTGGCAAAGAATTCCTCTGGAGGAAAGATTACAGAGAAAAGGGAGGCGTTTCCTAAAAAGAACTGAGTTCTGAAGGCATACCTAAAACCAACACCTAGTCTCCCAATGACATGACTTCTTTCTTGTAGTTAAGTTGTTGATGCTTTTATTGTTGTTTTGTTGTCTTATCATTCCTCCTCTTTATTTTTTATATGTTTTGTTACGATTAAATGACATTTAAAATTGTATAGGATTGAAGGTGTGGATTTTTTGGAAGAGATTTTTTACATTTAGGTGTTTTCTGTATGTTTTAGGTTTATTTTAGAAGAATGTCATGCATGTTGACCTGTTGAGGAAGACAGTAAGATGCAGTATGGTGTTTATCCATCAAATCCGTGAATTAACTCAAAGGAGAAATCTAGCGTGAATCTATAGCCTTGTTGTGTTAAGTCACAATGCTTTTGGGGGGGGGGGGGGGGAACTGATGCAAAGCCAATATTGAACACTGTAATGACTTTATCTGAATTGGGCATATGAAAATAAAACTAGTGTATAGAAAATAAAACTAAATGTATAGTTCCGTTTTTAACACTTTGGTGGCGCAGGTGGCCTTGCATGGTAATCCCCTCCACTGGTGTGTGACTGTGTGTGAATGGGTGAATGCCATAGCAGGCGGCGTGTGTAGACGCAGTGGCCTCTGGTTCTCCTGACCATGCGCAGCACTGTGGGATAGCTAGAAATGTAATTTCGATTCCTCTGTATGTCCAGTATATGTAGAGAATTGACAATAAAAGAGACTGAACTTGACTTAACTTTTTCAGGTTGTCTAAAATGCAATAAAGTGGTTGACACTGAAATTGTGACGAGTGCTCCTGTCTCAACTAATTGGAAAATGTAGAATCGCCTCTGACTGCTTGAAAAGGCTAGCAATGGCCATTTGTCGTTTCTATCATTAAAACACTAGTTTTTTAAAAAAGTGCTACTCACCGCTAGTGGTTGGTAGTGCTCACTGATGTTCCAAAATCGTAGTGAAATAAAGCTTCTGACATATTTTATTTGGCAATTTGTTTATATTAAACCGGCACTAAGCAACATTCTGTTTTTCTCTCTCACGAGCTCCCTCTAAAGCCTGCTGTATTGCATTGTATTGCACTGCATTCTATTGGAGGCGGTCCGCGCTGCTGAACATTGCAAGTGCTGTATCTACCGCTATTGGCCACGGTGGCGCATTCTACACCGTTTGTTCGCCGTGTAATTAATAATTTTAGCATCCTAAACAGTATGAAATGGATTAATTAAATGAAAAATGTTGCATAGTGGGCCTTTAAGGAGCAAAGAGTATTCTAATAGAAACCTATTGGACTGGATGGCAAATAAAACATGACAGAAACTGTATTTCTTTTTTAAAACAGTGTTTTAAGGATAGAAACAACAAATGCCCATTGCTAGCCATTTTGAAGCAGGCAGAGGCGATTTTACATTTCCCAAATAACCGAGACAGGAGCAATCGTCAAAATTTCGGTGTCAACCACTTTAATGCATTTTAGAAACCCTGTGAAAGAGGTTCAAAGTGTTAAAAACAAACTATACCTTTAAGTTACCGCGTTCTACCCTTAACCACAAGTCCATTATTGAATTTACTCTATGTTGTAGCAAATTTATGCATTGTTTTTCCTAACATCACCACTTGCAACAACAGGGCTAATTGATTTGCACTGGATTTCTTCTTTTATTCCAGTTTTGGTTTAAGGCTAGGAAGCTATGCTAATAAAAGCAGACATTGCCTACAAGTAGTCTGTTGCTAAATATTGTCTCCCTGTTGCCCTAAAAGGTGATGCGACTGTGACCATTGCCCACAGATGCACTCCTCATGAGCAGCTTGCACATCACTGCCGGTTGGCCGACATTGTCATCGCTGCTGCAGGTCAGGCCCGTTATACCAGACTGACACCAAAGTAAAGCTGGTCTTAAATCCACATGAAATGCCACCAGAAGAGTGAAATAATTGCTAAGGATTGTTACAGTTGAGTGTTATCATTGTAAGCTGCAGTCTGCTTCCTTTACAAAGCAACTGCTAAAATAGTCCTTTAAAGCCTTTATGTGTAGGATTTATCTTCTATTTATCTTCGTCTTTTATTAAAAATATATTTTTTATTTTAAAAATATTATGTAAAACGGTGGTTTACCTCCATGAATAAATTGTAGTGTTCCCGTAAACTTGGTAATTTCCATTTATATATAGATGTGGCTGGGTACCAAATGAGAATATCCATTTTGCGCCGCCATTTTCAAAATGAGGACCATGGGAAATGAGGACCATGGGAAGGGAAGGGCTAATACATTTTATTCAAACGTATGCAGTATACCATTTCGCCAATAGATGGGAGAAATTCTCATACGAAAAAAATAAAACTTACACATAGGGGGTTTAAACAGGCTGGCTTTTTTAAAAATGTATACTACTTTGAGAGCTTGTCACTTTATTTCTTTTTCCGTATGGGAAGTGTGTATTTTCGCCATCTTTTTTTCCTGTGTAGTGCTTCCAATGGTGTCTAGATGCTTTCTATGATAACATAATTATAATATATATTAAGTGTTTACATAGCATTTTTTTAGGTGTTCCGCAGCTAATAACTGCAGACATGGTGAAAGAGGGAGCTGTTGTCATTGATGTGGGAATCAATCGCATCCAAGAGGCCGGTTCTGGTAGGATCCACTTGGTTGGAGACGTTGACTTTGAAGGTAAATTTAAAAAGGGTATTTAAGGGTGTGGAAAACTTGTGGTAAGATTTGACGAAGTACTTAAAATTTACAGTTATGGCTGAAAGTGTTTCCAGAAAATGTACAGTTTCTCACAGAAAATTATTGAAATTACAAATGTTTTGGTATAAATATGGGCATTTCATTTTTACGCACTAACACAAATTTGTTCTTTTCTTTGTAGACCTACTGTAATTCTGTTCTGTAAACAGTAATTCGGTAGTTCCGTAATACTGTAATTCTGTAAACAGTAGAAATTAATTTTGCATTTTTTCTTTCTTTTTTGTATAACATAAAGTAAACATCAGTATACAAAGACATTTTAAAATTTCAATAATTTTCTAACAGAAACGAACAGTACATTTTCTGCAAAAATTGGTTTCACGTGCGTGATTTCACTTTTGGCCATGACTGTATTTATTACTCTAAATGTGTAAGATGTATCTGTACTTAAAAAAATGAGACAAAATATGTCCATGGCCAGCAATCACTATTTGTCACTCCCAGGTTTGCTCCCAGGGTCACCAGAGAACATTTTAGTATTATTATCATTTTAGAATTTTGTTTTAGAATTTAGAATTCTATCATTTTTGTATTTTGTTTACAGACTGCATCTGTAAGCAATAGCCAATGAATGTTTTTCCTGGTTGAGTTACATAAGCTGTCAGTTAATCAGTTAAATAATCTTTGATATACTGTACTGTTAGACTGTGGAAAGATAAAATATGTCAAACTGCAGGTGTTTTATTGAATGAATGCAGTGCACCCTGGGTGACTTCCATGTTTTTGATAAGACATGTTGAAACCGTTCTAGAAGGTACCAAGGTCTAAAAGTTTTTTTTCATGTGAATTTGGTGTGGTAGACTGAAATATGCTACATCTTAGATATCTTTAGTTTTTTTTTTATACATTATAGGGTATGTCTATAGTGACCTTTCCCAGTGGGTTTGTGATAAACTTGTAAGAATATACGTACTGAATTCTATGGGTTTTTTTTTTTTTATTTCATCCTCACTGTGTGAACAATTCTCTTTCTGATAGAGTGCATTGTTGAGGCATACTATGCTTCAGATCATGCCCAAAATGGTATATTGTAATCAGTAGCAGGACAAGTCAAATCAGTGGAGGTAGCTGGAGTTCTCCAACATGAATAGAATGATCCATAAGCCTTAATCAATCGTTAACTCATCGCTGATGTAGGCTAAATCCATGACCTTGTGCAACACATTTCTGTGATATGTGATAAATGGCAGAGGAAAAATATCAGGCCTGCAGGCTCCCTTTTCTCTATTTATGACTGATGTTGCGTGCTACAGGTGTTAAAAAAGTTTTATAGTTAAATGTATTACATTGACTACAAACTGGCCCAGCAGACTGAGCTGGAAATTTCCTTCATGGAGAAGCTCACAACACCTTCCAAACATCCATTGATGCCTGTACCTTCATGTCTTGACCTCACCTCAGATATTTTTTTCTGAAATTAGACTGCTAAGGGGTGCGAGGGTAAAAGCTCATTTGAACACAGGGAACGCACAAACTTAAGGAAGAGGGACAGAGAGATGGCAGCGGGGGGTAGGCAGAAGGTGCGTAGAATTAGGACGAACAGAGCTGACGTGTTCCAACCAATATTTTTTAATACAAATACTAATCTCTACTGGTTTACTTGTTTTAACTGTGTAAAAACCTTTACTTCAGCTTTAACTAAATGCACACAAAGGTTTGTTATTTCCCCACTAATGTTGAGACCAAACATACACCGTTGGTAGGGGGAAAGGTACAATAGAGGTACACAGAGGGAGAGGTGGGGAGTGAGAGAAGGCCTCCAGTTTTGTTGTGCTTTGTTTTGTTTTTCTTCATCTGCAGGTGTGCGGCAGAAAGCGAGCTTTATCACTCCGGTTCCTGGTGGCGTGGGTCCAGTGACCATCGCCATGGTGATGAAAAACACAGTTACAGCGGCAAGAAATGCTTTGGCACACTGAAACATGGAAACACACACACACACACACACACACCCCACATATATTACTCCATGACAACTATCATCAATTCCATTGCCAGGATTTTATGCCTGAACAAACATCTGATGACAAAATGTATCACAGATTCTTGTATGTCACTTGTATGTGTTTGTGAGGTCTGATCTGTATATTAGTTTGTGCAATGTATGTTGTGTTTTATTTAAAGGGGCATTGGCATAGCTGTTTTAATGCTTGATGTTGACATTTTTACCTGTGTCAACGGTATGCTTGAATATAAGCTACCTCTCAGAATGGTTTTTAAATGTATTTATGTATTTAAGGTCTGAGATAAATATATATCCCTCACTGGATCTGGGATATGTGTTTCTGTAAAATATAGCATCAGGTTAATCACAGACTGATGACTATGTCATTGCTGTTTGTGCCATGTGTCAGACATACCACCTCCAGGTTGGTTATAAATATTTTATAATATATTAAACCACACCTGCCATACTTAAGAAACTGATGGATGTGGTAGTATCTTGTCAAGTCATATAAAGTCATAGTAGTACGTGCACATTGTACTTGTGTGAATGGGTTAGGCCTCAATTTAAAGTGCTTACGATTATGATAAAGAATGAAAATTACGCCAATCAAGTGATATGTTTCAGCCTGCTGAAGGATCAGTGTCTATGGAATGTGGCAAATGCTATATGCAAAGTAAAGACTTTTCCATTTACTTTCATTGTATCGCAGTCTCCAAGAAGGATTTGATTATTTGCATAACTTAAATGCACATTAACAAGTTTGATTGGAATGCTGCTAGTGTCCTCCCTAGTTTGAACTTACTTGGTCCCAGGATTCTTTCCATCAATCAAAATATCAGGCCGGTTGAGGCTATGCTGGCCTGGGTTTTGGTTAGTGGATTAACTACAGTGGAGTTTCCCAGTCTGTGTCTAATAGAGAAAAACACAATTCACAATATAAAAAATCAACAGCTTGTTAGTTGTTAGCCATTTAATAGTGTTTACATTCCTGAGTGAAATGTGTGTGTGTGTGTGTGAGATCTTACTGTGTGACTTATCCTTCCCTTCTAACCAGTCTATAAAATATGAGGAAAATGCTTAAGTATGCATAAGTATCATTTAATAATAACCAGAGAAATATGGTGTCTGTTACTATAATTGGCCTATTTTATAGCTCTTTTTCTTATTGTGTAGATCACAGATAGATCCCGCTTTTTAATTTACATTAGACGTCTTTGTCCTACACATTTTTACTACTTAAACCACAAAGGGAATGAATGTAATTCTAAAACTCCACAGAGTGCTAGTAGCCTTGTGTATCTATATAAGCAGTAGATGGCTGTGCTCCGTCACCAGACAGTGAAGTATTGTTTTAAAAGTTTCTCAAGATGGAAGGAAAAGCCTCTTTCTCAATCATGGAATTGTTATTTCCTAAGGCAAATACCTTTGCCTTCATTAATGTGTGTGTCTGGTGGGGCATTTATGGGTGAATGATTGTTCTTTGCTTGGGTGCCGTCTCTGCATGCTACGGTCCTGAGGGCACAGGAAATGATGCGCTTCAACATACCGGCAAATATTTTGGCTTTGGACTCTAAGAATGTGATTGGTTCCTCAGAATGTATAAATTCATTCCTCGGGGGGCAGGTGAGCAGCAAAAGCACAGGACTGTGTGTGTGTAAGCATTACTGGAGAAGGCTCAGAGCCCTGTCATTAGGAACAATCTATCTACAGGAGATTCCAGTGCAATTCATCGTCGTGAACTAGACAGTTCAAGGAAATGGCTCTACAGACATTTAACACATTCCTTCAGAATGGTGAGTCCCTCACACGTCAACAAATACACATAGAGCCTACACATACATAACGGTTTCGGGAGTTTGATTTTACAGTCAACCTTTTTATCTGACATTTTTTTTCTCACACAAATCTGCTCTGGTATCACCGCAGCTTCTGTGCTTGCTGCCCTGGTTCTTCTCATGACTTTGAGTGGGGAGTCCGCAGAGCTGACACAGGGAAGACAGCCCGGAGCACAGAACCATACAGCAGTGTTAGACAACTCTACGATACCCAAAGGTATGTGCCCTATGACCACACATTAAGTATGTGCTTTTGTGTTTTCGAGGGAAAAACAATAAGGGTATTAGAGTCTAGAGATGTGGGTTTTAGTTTACATGGGGCTGTTTGCATAGATTTTGATGTCATTTACAAATACACCATATAGTGTACATACACTACCCTGTCTAGTTCAGAACAATAAATAAATGGACAATAAGCATAAAGTCCTAGGCAGTTGGCATTATGGGGTAACGTTTGTTAAAATTTGGTTTCGATTTTTTAGCTGATATATTTTCAACATTATTCAACATTATTCAATATTTTCAACATGTTAAATATTATATATAAATTCTAAATCTAAATGTTAAATTTTAAATCTAAATGTTAATGCCCTAAGCCTAGGTGCATTTTTTTTACTTAACATTACCTTAATGTTTAGAACTGTTTTTGTTGTGCATCTGCACTTTATTGTTGTCAATGTCTACGCATGGGACAAGTGTGAGACGTAATTTCGATTCCTTTGTATGTCAAGTACATTTGAAGGAATTGACAAATAAAACTGACTTTGACTTACCATACTGCAATACTGTTTGCAATTTTTTGTTACTCCCACCCCAGTTAAGACATACATACTTGATTGGTTGCCGCCTGGGGGTCAGGGCGGTGCAGCGCGATCTGACTCCACTGCAGTGGGAGTGGTTTCCCTGGGAATTTGAATATTTTCTAAATATTTAGCTTTACACTTGGTGGCATATTTAGATATAACATTTAGATTTAATATTTAACATTTAGATTTACATTTAACATTTAGATTTAAATATAATATTCAGATTTAACATTTAACATTTAGATTTAGATTTAGAATTTATATATAGTATTTAACATGTGCCGTCAAGCCACTTCAGATGATCCAAAATGCTGTGGCGCGTCTCATCTTCAATCAGCCGAAGAAGACGCATGTCACCCCTCTGCTAATCGAGCTCCACTAGTTGCCTCTGGCGGCTCGCATCAAATTCAAATCACTGATGCTGACCAAACCAAACTTTTAGAAACGGCACTCCATAGTTCAGCCGTTGAGCTCTATATCAACTTTACTTCACTTTTACAAATAGTACTTGGTGCATTTATGTTTGTGTGTGAAGGAAAGTTAAACCATTAGGAGCTGCAGATGTTGATCTTGCATCTGAACTGCATATTGATATGTCCATTTATCTTGCAGATGCACTCGACATGCCAAAGGTTCTAAGCTTGCAGAGGTCTTGTAGAGACGAGCACAAAGAATTTTGTGTGAATGGTGATTGCCATTACACCCCTGATGTGAACACACCAAGCTGTAGGTAAGAAATGAATGCGCAACTTAATTAAACATTTTTTTTCAATGAGCCATTATTTTATGAAATCAGTGGGATATTTTTTAACAAACGTGTAAAATTCGTATGGTATATTTTAATAGTATGGTGTGTTTGTAGCTGTCCTTCCACCCATAACGGGGAACGCTGTGAACACCTCCTGTTGAAAATTTCCGATTCCCGAACCAGTCCAGAGGAAATCATTGGCATCTGCCTAGGTTTGGCCTTACTGCTGGGCTGCGTCTCTGGTGGCATCTACTGTTGTGTGAAGAAAAGGTGAGCCTCTTCTGAGATGCACATACAGCACTGCACATTACATATACTGTTTGTCCGTTGCCCCAGACACAGAGATCTCATTGTAATAACTTCTGACAAAAAAGCAATGATCATTATTTACTGCTCCACTTCAACCCTCTGGGTATGTTGGGTGGTAGGTTGTCTGAGGCATTAGTGAATGGGACGGACTACAAAATTGAACAAGTGTAGTCAAAAACAACAACAAAAAAGTAAATATGTCCTATGATTATTTATAAGTCTGATATGTATGTATGATTTAATGACATCTTGTCTTATGTTTTATTGCAGATGTAAGAGGGAGACTCTTCCATATAAGACCTACAATGGCAAAGAGGATGTGTGAATGAACTCTACACTTCAATTATTTCACTTATTTATTGATAAATTAATAATTGTGTATTCAATATTTAATATTTTTATTAAATTTGTATTCAAATTTTTGAATGCACTTGACCTGTCTGTGTTACTGAATGCTTGAACCGTTGTCATGGCCCATACTGAATTAAACTATTATTAATTTATTAGGCTACAACAGGTTAGTCATAGTAGGGCTGTTCAGGAAGAGAACTGTCTTTTATGTCTTGACTTCACAGGGTTGAGTCAGTCACAAACCATTTACCACCTACCACCATTCTGTTTTTCTCACTTTAAATTACCCATAAAACGTTCACAATCAACTTTCTAAAGTACAATTGCGCTCACTAGTCTATGAGCCTAGGTGTAACAATATGACATATGTTCAATATTACTTGGCATATGGCATATCCAAATGCCATTTTGCATGGAGTCAAGTGTTCTAGTCAAATATGTCAGATGTGAAGTAAAGTAAAAGCACATTGCAGATTGGAAAACTACACAGTAAAAGAAACTGGTTATCAGATAGGATTAACATCAAGAACCTGACAGAAAAATACAGGATAAATATGAACACCAATATAAACACACCAACTAGTAACCTAGTTAGTAACCTAATTCTGTTTTGAATTCATCAAAAAATGATAAAATTGTCAAATTGACAGAGCGAAAAAATAAGACTCTCCTACAATTAGCCTATAATATTCTCCCTCTTCGTGTTTACATCCTATCCTATTGGTGTGCCTCGTATGTTATTCATCCAAGTCGTTAAGGGACTAATTACACGAGTCTTTGATCCTTCGTGTAACTATCAGGGGACTGTGTCCTATCTAAACCAGGGCATGATCTCGGGGTGGTAAACATACTGGGGGTTAAAAGAACGTATGATTATTATCATTAATAATATTGTTATTATTGTTGTTATTATTATTGTTGTTGTTGTTTTATAAATTACCCACATTTTGTTAAAACTAGGCTATAGGTATAACTGCATAAGCTTGTGCGCATGACCAGAGTCTAGCCGTTCTCGTCTGCGCGCCGCTGCTGAGCCCCTGCTGCTCATTTGTTTTGCAACAGCACGAGTTGGTGTTATTGTTTGACCAAGGACACCAAAACTTGCAGTGATCTAATACGATTCCTTCCGATGACCTGGGTTTTTTTTCTCAGATTACATGGATGGAGACCTACATCCACCTAATCACTTTCCTGAAAGCGAATGAAACACTGATGGAGTAACAGGACGTATATTTCTATTCTACAAATAACCCATACGTACACACGCACACGTTGGCTGCACACACACGCAAACGCACACAAACACGCACACGCACAGTGACTTCCAGGTTAATTAGCCTCTTAGATCTGAATAACACGCACTCCGAAACAAAGGGTACTGCTGAATGCGAATTTAAGCTGCAACCTACCTTCATGTAGATTCTACAGAAATCCGAGGAACGCCTGCTTCAACTTAAACGGATAGAAAGGAATAACAAGATCAAAGTCAATGAATTTCGATCAGATTTTGTCTGCTGTTGGTGGCTTTGGTAAATTTCAAAAGCTTCTTTACATATGGATCTGTCTCCCGCAGATTCCATTGGCCTTTCATATGATGGCCAGCATCTTTACGGGCGCTACGCCTCCGCATTGGTGCCGGGATTACCCATCGCCACCCGTCTCCAAAAATATTTCTGACCCAGGCACCGAGGGAAGGATCTCTGACATCGGAGTTACGAACTTCACCGTCCAGCAGGCAGAAGCCTGTAGACTTTTTGACAACCGAAGCACTTCTGCCTCATGCAGTAATGGATGGAAATACAGCCGCGAGATATTTCACAGCACCATTGTCACCGAGGTTGTGTAACAAGCTCTTACTTTTATAATTCTTCACACATGAACAAGTCTTTTCACTTGTTTACTTGTTAATTAGACACGCCATCACCATTACAATAGAAAACGTGTTCGGACTAGAACACTGACTATAGCATTTATATCTAGCAGTTTTAAACTGCTAAATATATTGTTGTGTTCTTTATAACGACAGTGGGACTTGGTTTGCGACAGAGCAAGTCTGAACAACCTTGGGTCTTCCATCTACATGCTAGGTTTACTAGTTGGAGCAGCTGTGTTTGGAGCTATGGCTGACAGGTACTCCCTTATGCGTAATCATACTTTCACCTCTACAGAGTAGCTTTCTTACACCTTTTCCCCACTTGGCCTCTTCCACAATTTGCCACTGCTTCGTTTTGTTCCTTGCATTTTATTTCTTTCACCCCTCTTGCTCTTATCACGTATGTGCCTCTCCCCCTCCCATCTGGTCTCACTTCTTCTGGTCCTCCACCCCTCCCTGTCTGCCTGCCTGCCTATCTCCCTCTTTCAGGTATGGACGTAGGTTCTGTTTGCTATTGTCTCTGGCACTACAGGCTGTGTTTGGCGTCTCTGCTGCTTTTGCTCCCAACTTCCCCACATACGTGCTGCTGCGCTTTGTGCTGGGAACCACCATCTCTGGAGTCATCATCAACGCCTTTGTGCTGGGTCAGGACCTATATGAGAACCTACACACATAACACACTCACCCACGTGCTTCACACCAAGGGGCCACTGGCACTAGATAAGCAAAACTCCATTCAGTTGTATTCTTATTTGTCATATAAGTCATATAAATCAGTCATATAAATGTATTCCCATGCACACTGAGTCACTGTCAGAGTTAGAAATGAACTGCTCCACAGTGCCTGTGCCGACTGACAATGGTACTGAATTGTAGCTTCCTTTCTATCAGCAGACAGGAAATATCTGAAGGTAGCATTGTTGCCACCCAGTTGAGGCAAAGTCCTCAGATAAAACTGCCAACATCCCTATTCCAAGACCCAATCAATTATCTGTTGTCAAAGACTGCAACTTGGCTGTGAATAGACTATGCAAAATTATACTAAGGAGTAAATGCACAGAGATGAACATAGGCTCTCTCTACTCTGCATGTTTGCTCCTGCACAAATGCCCCTCACTTTTAAAAGCATGCCAACTTTGTAGGAAGCATCTGCAAATTGCTGTCATCCATAATGCTTATAACACGCTGACCCTTTTATTTTAAAAGCTTAACCTGTGAGTTGAAGCACTTGTTTTTAACTTTGGACCTCTTTGACAGGCACCGAGTGGACATGCACACAGCGGCGCATGCTTGCAGGGATTTTCACCGACTACTTCTTTGGCTTTGGGTACATGCTGCTGGCTGGAATTGCATATCTGCTGAGGGATTGGCGGCAGCTGCAGCTGGCCATCTCTGCCCCTGGATTCCTTTTCATCTTTTACATCTGGTGAGTGTCGTAAGAGAAATTTACTAAGTGTTTAAGAAATGAAGAGTCTGGAGAGATTCAGTGGATGAAAGGCTTTTTAGTCGAGGAACCAAACTTAACGAGATCCCGGAGACAAAGTCTACCGGACAAACATAACACAAGCTTTTTATACAGTTGAAAGTTGGAATACATAACCGCCCCGCCAACAGGTCTGGTGATGCCCTGGCAACCATAAAACAATAAATTCCTTTTGCCTGTCGAAACCAGCAGTTGTCGCCCTGCTTATCGGTCAGACCAAATATGCCCAAACGGCACCATTTCTCCCCCATCGTCCGAAGGGCACTTCCTGGCCTAGAAAGGCCCCAAGGGACTGGAGATATTTTGATTGTACCCAAATTGTTTTACAACAGCCAGCTGACCTCGACAGACAGAAGAATTCTACCACCAGGCACAGTCATGCATTTCAGATAATCACACTAGCTTATTTGTTACATCAGTTTAGTCACCAGTCATTTCTCTTTGTTCATTACACTGTTTCACCAATCAAAGTTTGTTCTTTCATTTGTATCATTTGATTAATAACAAGAAACAACCTTAATCACACCATTAATTTGCAGTTCTCTAAACATTTCATTAAGACCATTCAAAATTCCTCCCACATGAGTAGGAAATCCTCCCGTACGCACAAGGCTTTACTGGTAAGTCCATGGTGTGTTGACCACTCTGGAACAACAGGACTAGGAATTGATTCATCCAAGATGCAAACTCCTTGTTAAATTCATTTTACGAAGCTGAATGTTTTCTCTGCAAGGATGTTGCTTCATCCTCATTCATTTTTCAGTAAGCGTATGTTTGTGCCTGTGCTATCTAATTTAGTCTAATTTTATCTAATTTAGGCTCATCCCTCATTCTGCACGCTGGCTGCTGGTTAAAGATCGCACTGAGGAAGCAGTTACTCTTCTGAAGAAAGCGGCACAGGTCAATGGGCGACCTTTTCCCTCATCTGCACAGGTGCATCTCTCTAGCTGTATGTCTGAAGCATTGAGCACATTAGGACAATGCTACTGTCAGTAATGACATTTTAAGAGTGCCAGCAATCTTCATAACAACCCAACAGAAGTAATCATTGTTATTGTGCCCATTGGTTCAATGACTCAAGGACATAAACTCAGGAAACAAGTGTAATTGGTTATGTCCCATACACAGCACTGTATTCATTTGACTTTTTCATATTCATCAGTTAAGTTAAATTATTCTGTTGCAAGTTTTAGGAGAAGCAAGTCAGAATCTATTATTTGATTTATTTCTGTAAGCCAACAGGTCATTAAAGGGGTTATAGAATGCAAAACCACATTTACCTTGTTATTGTTGAATTTAGGTAGCTTAAGAGATCCAAATGACCATACTGAAACCAAAGATCGGTTGAAACCAGCTCTGGTCCAACCCCCTGTTGCTTCATGAATTTGCCAGGGGGGCAGGAATTACGAATTATTTCGTTCTAACCCTTTTAAATGAGCCTGTATACGATGCTCTAGCAGTGCTCCTGGGTCACTTTCAGACGCACAAATTTGTATACACTATAATTGAGCCTCAAAGAACAATTTCTGATGGTCAAAAAATGTGTTCTATGACTCCTTCAATGAAGACCCACCTTTAAACATAGCCTAGACTGCCTTCCAGCTGGGATTCAGAAAGCCAGAAAACATTATAATGGTAAAACTTTTATATATACCATTATATAAAACATAAAGCACAACTGAAATTATGTAATGTTGCGTTATAGTGTGACTTACTGAGTCACTAACCATCTCATCAGTCTATAAAGGCTATTTCTCTTGAGATACAGTAAAGACAGATTATTTGCTAACATTCCACTATTTTTGCAACAAGGCCATTGTGAACCGCAGTATTTCTTTGCGTAATTGTAATTGAACCAAATAAACCAAGAGTAGAGGTAACTGATTGTTTAACTAATATAATAATCATAACTGTTTCCTTGCCCATTGCTAATGCTGTTACTGAAAGACCAGACTTAATCCATCGAACCTCATCTTTCTTCTCTAGCCTTATCTGAGATCTAGGGCTGCAACTAATAATTGTTTAATCTCTCAATTTCCCTCAGAAAAAACAAATTATCGATTGCTGTCTTATAAAGCAAAATAATTACATTTTAGCTAGTGTATTTGGAAATTTATAATTACGTCTTTAAAATATTTTGTGTAATACACACACAATTCTGTTGATTCATTATTTGGTGTATGTTATACCAAATCTTTTTCTTTTTTCTATTGTCACCACTCTGTGACCTTGAACAACAGATTTATTCACGCAGGATTTGTCCTTAAAAACGAATCAATTAACCAGTCATTTGTTGCAGCCCTGTTGTGTGCTCACCTGGTCTTTCTCCTGCATGACTCTTGCGTCTTGTCTTTGTCTTCCATCGGTCTGTCCTTCTCTTTCACTGCTCTCTCCGCTCAACTCTGTCCTAACGGATGGGCCAGAGGCAGAAGAGCCTTCCTAACGTTCCTCAGAAGTCTGCTCCAGGTCTCTCCCCTTACCAGGACTTTTCTTTAAAAAAAAAACAAAAACATGAGCAGGCGCAAACTCGCTTAAAATGAATAGCCTACCTTATTGCTACATTTTGTTTTACCCATAAATATTCTTGTAACAATTGAATGTTTTTTTTTCATGGAAATTGACAATAAATCATTGACAGTTAACTTAGCTACTCAGTGTTGATGATCATGATCATTCAATTAAGTGTTAACTGAAGTTAAACCTTTTGTGCTATGTCAAACATTGTTGTTAATGTCAATGTCATGTCTACCAAAGTATGCAAATCTATTTTTCTTGCACAGTTTATAGTATTTCCAACACTTAATCTCAGCCATAACTGTGTCCAATCGAAGAGCCATTGTGTCACAATTTTAGGTAATATTTCTGTCATCTGTCTAAAATTGACCTTGACTTGTCACTAAATGATCTTTTTGTCATCTCTGTGGCTAGGTGGAGAGGTGTGATATAGCAGGAGAGGGCAAGGGACAGCATAGCGTCATAGACTTGATGAAAACCCCACAGATGCGAAGACGGTCCTTCATCCTGTTTTACCTATGGTAGAAAAACACACACACACACACACACACACACACACACACACACACACACACATACACCAGGGTTCCCACGGGTCCTTGAAATCCTTGAAAGTTTGTGATTTTGAAAAAATAAGTTCAAGGCCCTGGAAAGTTTTTGAGAATAGGCATAAAAAGACACTGTCCTTGAAAGTCCAGTCCAGTAGTGCAACAGTACAAGGTTAAAAGTCTAGTGACCAGCAATAAATATGTGCATATATAAATATAGGCAATAAAAATATAAGCATACCAATTTAACAGTTCTAGTATAAATATATGGACAATAAGATAAAAATAAAAATAGCCTAATAATATAAAAATGACAGCAACAGTGCAAGGATAAGTCATATATGGGTTCATGCATCAGTCAAGTCAATGAAGGTCAAGTATCAAGTTACAGTTATTGTTATTGGTCAAGTATGAAGTTACAGTGTAAGGAGGGGTTGTGCATGTGTACGCATGTGTAAGGTCCGTAAGCAGTGTCCCAGCCACTCCCACAAGATCTGGACTAATTTCTGCACTACCTTCTATACAAGCTTATTTACTGCCGGTATATCAACAAAATATCTTTGTCCGACTACTTGGGTGCTCTGAAGCCATCTCGCTAGTTTAGCCTACCTCTTAAGTAAGTTGTAACCTTTGTAAATGCACTTGAATGCAGGAAAGAACATACTTTCCTCAAAATTTTCTGGGGAGGGGCAGATCACAGACCCCACCATGCAAATATTTCTGGGAAATGATATAGAACATATAGAATATATAAATGCACGACAAAGCATGTATTGTGGATATGAATGTAAGCTATAAATATTTTTGTAATTGTTAATTGAAACTCAGCGGTAGCCTGGGCCCGCCCATTCTTCCTGTGACACTACATTCAATTTTGCAAGCAAAGTCAGTCTGGCCATGCTGCTATTATTGAGCATTTCTGTTCCCAAAAAAGTGGGAACCAATGAAAAGACGAGCCCCCCACTTGTGAGGCATCTGATAGATGCAGGTTAAGCCCGCCTCTCAGAAGGCAGGGAGTACGATAGCTTGGCCAGACTAAGCTCCTGTGAGCTTATAGTCGTGGAAGCCAGGCTAATTCAGCAGTAGCGGTAGGTAATGCGTGGTCCTTGAACCGGTAGGTAATGTGTGGTCCTTGAATTTAACAAAATTGGTCCTGGAAAGTCCTTGAAAAGTCCTTGAATTTTATGTTAACTAAGGTGTGGGAACCCTGACACACACACACGTTACAGAGATCGTTTGCAACCTAAGAAACCTAATTGACTCTGTTTCAACTGTTTCCAGGTTTGTCAATGTGCTTGTGTATTATGGCCTGTCTCTTGGAGTGTCCAGTCTTGGGGTGGATCTTTACTTAACACATTTCATCTTCGGACTGGTGGAGATTCCTGCCAGGTCAATGGTTCTGGTTGTGTTACCATGGAGTCGTAGAATTCCCCAGAGTTTTTTCATGGCAGTGGGTGGTGTGGCATGCCTTCTCATCCTTATTGTGCCAGCAGGTAAAAGTGATCAGCATCACTAATGTGTTTACCTAGCCTAGCGTATAAACCATTATTCAAATAGTCTTATCTTATTTTACTACTCTATTTTATTCTCACTATATCCTCTCTTTTCTAGTGCAGTGTCAATGTCTTTTGACATTATTTGTTTATTAAAGTGCTTTTTTTATTACTGTTTTTCAGATGAGCCTCAGGTGGTCACAAGTCTGGCTTTGGTTGGAAAGTTTGGGATCACTGCCTCCTTTGCTGTTATTTACATCTATTCTGCTGAGCTGTTCCCTACAGTTCTAAGGTATGTGTCAACTCTTAATTTCACTGGATACATTCATTGTTATTGAAATATTGTGTTTTTGCTTTCTTTTACTCTATTTTTACTCACACACCACACACACACACACACACACACACACACACACACACACTATTTCTGTATATATTTCCTCCATGCAGACAGACGGGGATAGGCATGGCGTCCATGTTTGCAAGGATGGGAGGAGTTTTGGCCCCTCTTATCAACATGTTGCGAGAGCCCATGCCCACTGTGCCCATGGTCATCTTTGGCTGTGCCCCTCTGCTGGGGGCAGCTCTCGCCCTGGCACTGCCAGAGACCGCCAGTCAGCCGCTCCCTGATAATCTCGAGGATATCCAGGAGTAAGTGACACCCATTATCGATTAACAGTCACTGTATGCTGTGTGTGTACTGTATCATAATGCAAAAGCAATGTTAATGCTGAGTTGGCTGGAATGAAGACACACACTGTTGTTGCAGATACAGACACATGGTAGCATCAATAAGAATAGCACTTCTGTTCTGTTTATTGCATTCAATTCCATGCAATGGCACATAGGCTGACATAATATAGACTAAGAACTGGCTTTGCACTCGCTGGTTTACTACTTTAAATGGATATCTAGTGAAAAACTTTTTTTTTTTTGCATGTGTAACATCCTCTCATTTTATTTCAGTTTGTAGCTTATTTTGGAAAGTTAAACCAAAGTTATACTGATACTAATAGTGCATATTGCATGATGAAATAATCCTCTGACTAGACTTGTTCTTCCCCTTAGACCCTCTGAGGAGATCAACCAGTCTCACGGTCCATCAGGGGGACAACAGCTCCAGCACCTCACATCTGATTCATGACTCCAAGAAAAACTTAACACGCAAAAACACATGCAAACACCAGTAGAGACAGGTCGGGGTTGTCATCGCAGGAAGTAGCGACTTGGAATGAAGGACGTCATTATTATGACAGAATTGCAACTGATTGAGCGCATGAGCAAAGGCATGGCGGCATGATAAAGTAGGTGATAGGTATGGTAATGGGGGCATGGGAGAGGGGATGTTGTGGTTGAGGCTGAATCTGAGTCCTAAAAATACTGCTCTGATTGCAGTCCAGTGAACCCCACACCGTCTGTGCCAGGGGTAGAAATGGAGCAGTGAGATAACTAGGTCTTTGTGGGGCCATTTTTACGTGCTCTTAAGAAAGCAGTGCAGAACATCTTAGTGAGTTGATTTTTTTACACCTCAATGAGGGGAAAACAGTGATTCTAGTATCTGAAATGCCTTTGATATAGTTTAAACAGGAAATACTGAAATTAGACTTAATTATAGGTTGAGAACAAACACAAGGAGATTCACAGATGTGTTTTTGTAAGTAAAAGTTGTTGGTTTTGATACATTTCTAGAGAAGGCTAGCTGGTTACATTGATAGCTGTGCTAATAGCTCCTGCAATGACTAAGATGTGCGATTCACATTGCCTTGGAGGGCCGTTAACCATCTTGGCGGGCATTCCAAACATTTTATCTTGTGCCTAACCTGAGAAGTTATAGCTAACTCACATGTAGGCCTGGAAGTGTACTGCTGCAGGAAGCATCAAATGCCTCTATATCAGGCATCAGCAAACTAAGGCCCGGGGGCCATATACGGCCCGTTTGGCTTTTTAATGCGGCCCGCCAAATGTTTCAAAATTATATTAAATAATATTTAACCTTTATTTAGTATTTTCCCTGCAATGTCTGCAAACTGCTGTTAATAAATGCATTGGTTTTTTTTTAAGTCCTGCATATCCATGCTTTACTACCTATTTAAGGCCAAAACTGTGAAATATAATGGACTTTACATGTCATTTATATTACTTCACACAAACACTATATCTGTCTGCTCCTGACATGGCCCCTTAATCAAATGTTATAACCCATTGTGGCCCACGACTCAAAAAGTTTGCCCACCCCTTCTCTATATGCTTCAGTTCAGTTCAGAGTGCATGAAGAAGTGAAACGTGGAAATGCGGTGGCTGTATTATTTGATAAATGTACAATTTGTTTAGGTGTAGAGGGGTGTTGGGAAAACATGTTTTTGGGGGGATAGAGTGAGGGGGGTCATGCAAAAATGTAGAGGTGAAATAGCAGTGGCAACACATAGAAGTGTCTGAAGACGATGGAACATTGAAGGAGTTTACTGCATGGGAACCAGCATGCAAGAATGCACAAGAGTTTGGATATGTACTTCAGGAAACCAATAAACACTCCAATGCACTTACACACCGTCTGCCCATACTTGTTTGATGACGAAATTATGACAAAATGTGTGAGTGAGTGTGTGTGCATGTGTACATACTATACAGGACAGTGACAACACAAAAACCATTCACATTTTATACAAAGACCCAATTTCTTTATTAAAAAGAATCAGCAGACATTTTAAGATTGAACATTCAGTTTTGAATTCAAACAGACAAATCATCCTCCTGGCTGGCAAAAGACATTAGTGTGTCTGGTTCTGTAATAATCGGTACCGTCTTTACGCCAGAGTGACGTATGTGGCATCAGTTGCCACTCCGCAGTTATTGTCCTTCATGGACATGAGGATGAACCCACTGTTGCCCCAGTAACTTGACCAGCTATTCTTCACCAGCCAGTAAGGCTGGCTTTCCAGCACGCCATAACCCACCGCAAGCACTGCATGGTCTAGGTCATCTGGTCCGTTTTCTGCAAAGAGAATCAAAAAGAATTTTGACAGTGGCCTAACTAAGTGCATACAATATAGCAGACTCCATCATGCCCATAGTAGTAAGCAAGCATGTGAATTAATGGGTTTATAAATTTATATTTGTGTTTGTATTTGAGAGCAAGTCACTCACTGCAGGCAGGTTCATAATAGACTCCGTGGCTGTAGAAGGTGAAGGACTTGTGTGCAGCGTCAATGCTGACTGCGGCTGGTCCGTTTTTGAACAGCGCCACCTTCAGGGCTTGTGCGTCACCGCTCGTCACATTGGTGTAGCTTTTCACATGTGCCGTCAACTTTGAGGCGTTATAATGGCACAAGCCATTCTGTAAGCGAGGACACACACACACACACACACACACACACACACAATTGTTTTACACACGTCTACTAAGCTTCTGGAATACACAAAACTAATTCACAGAATTCCTTCCAAATAATAAAAAAAAAATACGGACTGGATTTCTTCTTCAATTAATAAACGTATTGTCAAAAAATCATCTAAACTTCACTGAACTGTTTTTATTGTACAATTTCTGGGAATATAATGGTGCTCCTGAAGTGTGTTACCTGTGTTGTGTTAGTCATTTACACATCTTTATATTTCTTACTTCAAAAAAATGACATTTCAAGACAAATGGACAAATCAAACACAACTCATGGTAAGAGTTTGCCAGGCAAACAGCCAAACATGCATCACACAAAATAGCTCTGTAGTTCAAACAGCTGATTTCTGTCATTCTTAGGTCATTATTGATCATCAACTTCATATGCCAAACTCAAGTACCATGCCAGTGTAAGCTCCGTAGTCGTCAGTAGTGCTGATGCCCCCGTGTTTCATGAGCCATTCGTAAGCTCTCCATTCCTCTCCTCCGTCACAGCCGTTATTACCAAAGCCCCAGGTACAGTCCACCAGCATCTGCTCAGACAGCACCTGCAGCACCCCTGTCTACACGTGGCCGAGCACCACAAACCGGAAAGGACAGAGGAACAGGGTGATATCAAACTGGGCTTTTTGTTTCAAAGACACACTACTGTAATAGTAAAACATGTCAAACTATTCCAACAGCCTTTAATGGCTATTTACTGAGGTTATAATTAAACTTACATAGAGCTGCACACATATTATTTTTTTTAGAACTGATATTGCAAAATCCTCCAAAATCTTTCCAACAAGTTTCTCTATACCCCCCCAACTTGGATATCTAACTTGGTTTGGCCATCATAAGTAAAGTTGGCCTGTGTGTGTTACACTATGCAGCAGCATCACAAGTGACTACCATCCATGAAATATTAAAATCAAGATATGAAAGTACATGATGTAGGATGGGTAGATTAAGGTATACAGACAAAAAATACTACCACTTGTGTTTTACTCCACATATACTAATGGGATTGTGTTGCAGTAGGAGGACAGCTGGGAGACTAGAAATATTGGGCAATATTGGAAAATACCTAAAAGAACAAACTTGTAGGCACTTGGAGCCATGTGTGGTGTGAGCAGATGTGACTCAGCTCCCTATTATTTGTTTGACCTCACCAGGCCTTCTACTTGTAAGACTGGGAAAGTGTGGACTTGCCTTCATAAAGAGTGCTCCTTCTAGAGAACCTGCAGTGGCAAAACTCCAACAGGAGCCACAGATCGCCTGATCCTTCACTGGAGTCACAGCCCCTACACATACACATGTTCTCTTTCAACTGGTGGGATCACTTAATCTCAAAAAGGAAGCCTGTAACTGCTCTCTCTTATTTTTTCTCTTTATCAATCAATATCTCTCTCTCTCACACACACACACATATACACACCCACCATATCCAAAAACACACACACACCACTTAATCGTACTAAAAGTAAAAACATTAGTTTCAAATATGGGTGATAGGTACCATAGAGTCTCCAGTCCAGTGATTCTGGTGGGGTGACACTGAGAAGCTCCAAGGGGAAAGGCCGGCCCTTGTTGGGTGTCCGGTGACGTCTTCCTCTGAGAGTAGCCAACTCGGCAGGGGAACGATCAGCCAGGTGATTCACAGCAAGGGTGTAGGACAAACCCTGTCTGTTCTTGGAGTGCACAAATCTGTAGGTGAAAAAAAATAAACATTCATTCCTATGATTACTAAAAAAAGTGATGGGTTGGACATGATCGCCATCTAGTGGCCGGGAATATATGGCATCTCAAGATATGATCCACCTCCTGCTCATTTTGTCAGTTCTGCCATAATTTAGAGACCCCAAAATTCAATCGAATGAATAATGTATTACCATTGTTCCCCGATACCAGATACAATAGTACCATTGCTCCCTGAAATCTCAAACACAGCTACTCAAATGTTGGCAGTTATGCATATGAAGGTTGACCCAACTAACAGCATGTTGTGTAAATAAACTACACTGTACAGACATTGTCGTAAATATATGCCATTTTGATCCCATGAGGGAAACATGCTCTGGGATCAGATCAAAAATGTTTCTCACCGCATATTGTGGACAAATGTGTGCTCTCGTTCTTCATGCTCCCGGTCATCCTTGTACCGCCATGCAAATTTCTCTTTGAAGTGCCCAAAGAGGTGCTGGGCATGACCCATTGGGGAAGTGTGGAGCAGATCTCGAATAGGATTTACCAGCAAGTGATGTTCTATGCCTGGGCCAGGGAATGGACCACAGGTCATTCCTAAAGAGATGGTATGTGATGGTAAGCCAACAGCAGTAGAACATTTGCACCATAATTAAATTTAAATTGAATTTCATTTTTCAATGTGCTTTGGACATTTATTAAATGCCTGTCTGTATGTCACGTGTCGATACGTGTGTGTGTGTGTACCGTCTGGTAGAGCAAAGTCTTTATCCTGAATGTTTGTATTGAAGTCAGTGTAGTCCAAAAGGTACTTGTCATAATGAGATCCCAGCAGAGTGTTGTAGCCGATCATTTCATAGTGAACAGGCATTGGTGCTGAGGGTCCTCCTTCTGGGCGCGTCACCCACAGGCTGTAGGTGTTTAGCTTGGACCCAATTTGGGTGACATTCTGCCACACCTCGCACAGGACACCAGCAAAATACTCCATCCGCACAAACTACACACAAACACAAAGGCATTACATTCAATCCACTGAAAACAATTGAAATCCAGTTCATATATTGTTTACTTATGCCTAAAATTATTGTGTGCACACACGCACACATTCGCACACCTGAGCGCATACACACCCACCTGAAAGCCTCTTGTGTCCGGCAAAGCTCCTTGGGGCAGAACAGGGTCCTCCTTAGTACCGTTGACCTGGAAACACTTCATTACATTCATTTCCGTCTCTGTGGTAACTGGGGTCACCTTATAAGCAACTCCAGCAGGCTTTTGAGAACTGAGCTGATAGGTGGACACCTGACCTGATAAAGACAGGGGGTGAGCATGAGAGTTGGTGTGGGAAAGTCAACATTGTTGTGGAGCAGCAGTAATGTCACTGTAACAGTTCCTAAACTGTTAGGAGTCTGGGCCACTTGAAATGGATGAAAGTGTTCGCAGAAGAAAATGCTGAATTCAGCCAAAAAGGACTATGACTCAATTACACTTCTTCATTCACAGGGCAGTGTTTTTCAACCTTTTTTTGAGCCAAGGCACACTTTCATTGAAAAACCATGAGGCACACCAAAAATGAAACTGTAATCTATATGGACAAAGTATGAAGTCATTCCTTCCAAGTGTCTCAAGTGTCTTGAATAGGAGTCAAAGAAACACAAAGTAGTATTTTATGACCATAGAAGTTATAAAAGAAGCATTTTATACCCAGACAGTACCCAGACATTTTATACCTAGACAGCACAAACACTCGACAATGGCACATTATTTGCAGATGATAATTTGTTTTGAAAAATATTTTTAGACCAATTAGATGAAATTGGACAATTTCCCACAGCACATCAGACAGTATCCTACGGCACACTAGTATAACAGAACATGAAAGGACTCAAAGTTAAGAATAAGATTTTGAATTTCACAAAATTAATTCTTGCCAAATTGCCAATTGATGCGTCTCTCTAAGAATTCTGAGGAATTCCGGAGCAGAGAAATGTGACCGTGAGAAATGGAAGTTCTCCACATAAACATTATGAGATTTTGTCTCTCTAGTAGCACACTGGCCTTCCTGCTCTTAAGTACATATCTTTGTCCGAGTGTACTGGGCTCCGTTCAACTCCGGTTACACAGGTATGCAGAGTGATTCTATATTTGGGAAATAGAATTTACTTACCATGATAATAATCGACCCTGCTCCTACCTCCCTTCAAATCAAACCAAGCCTCAAATGGCTCTTTGATTTCTGCGTACGGAAGGGAGATGACACCTGCATACATGAATTTACAAACGCTGTTATGAATCAGACCAAATATCAAATCCGGTAATCTAAGTTACAGCTTTAGGTGAAGAACACAACTTGTAAAGAACATGCACATTAAAATTAACAGTAGCCAACTGGGGATAATAAACGATGATTGGCATAAGTTACTCAAAAGCTGCAAAGACAGATTATTTAAAAGATTGACTAATGTTTGGCAAAAGTTGTTGTGTCTATAAATACCACCACAAACACAGATGGCAGAGACCTTTCACGTGATACGCCTGTCCAAAGTCTGGCACAACCAGAAGGGGAGTGGCGTTGATGTCTGCAGAGGAAGAACACGAGCTTTTCATCAGCAAACTGGAGCACACATTTAACTGTCAGTGACAATCATTTCCTGTTTATTTTGGCCCACTGATAAAGTTCTAGCAACCAATAACACATATTAAAATGCTCATCCAAAGAGATGTTCTCCTTGTGCGTATAGGCTAGTCCTGATTAAGACAGTGGTTGAAAACCACAAGACAAAATCACGAGACAACTTCCTCAAGTGTGGTGCGACCTGTTAACGTTACTGATTTGTGACACATTAGATCAGTTAAGCAGCAGATAATAGCAGCAGACAATGGACTTTCAGCGTCATTACAAAATCTCTTTAACAGTGTCCTGTATTGACCTACCTTGAAGACCAAACAGAAGAAATGCGGAGAGGAGCCTGATCACCATCATTAGTGTTCGTTTACATTAAACCTATTGAGCCTGAGAGGTGCTCACAAAAATGACCACAAAGAAAAATCAAAGTTGTTGCCTCCTTCTTGGCTAAAACACGCAACGTCGACGCTCGTCGTCTGCTCCAACAAAACACACAGCACAAGAACCGTAGACGCACGGTGTTGGTCATATGACAACGGGTTTACGTCATCTGATAGATCAGCTGACCATCTCAGTGCAATCTGTGTCAGAATTTGAAATCTGAGTTGTGGAAACTATGGATGAGGTGGAAAAGTTTTTTCAACATAGTTCAGTGTGAAGTCAAGTTTACAGTCTTGCATGTAAAACAGTCGTATAAGTCACTACTAATAAGACACAGTATGTGGTAGAAGTTGTCAAATATGGGTAGGCCTACAAAGTGAGCAAAATCTATTTTTAATAGGCTAATGTTTTGCAACTAGGCCTATATGAAAAGTAAATAGACTTAGCACCGATAGCACAAGTAAAATTGGCGTCTTTGTAGCAGTTTGTTTTGACAAAATCTTTTCGATATGACGGAAACTTGACAAATAACAAATATCCTTTACACAATTAAATTACAACACAATAAATCTTTATAAGGTAGTTTCAAATAAAACGTTTGGTAACGCCATAAAAAAGAGTTGGTGTATGCGGTGAATATCGGTGCAATAGCCTACATGGAATTACAAATATGTTGTTATCTAAACCAAGTGCAAAGAAACGTGTAAAATGCTCAATTTCTGCGATAATAGGAAGCCTAGTTTATCCATTTGGAGATGAAGATATCATATAGTCAAGTGCTGGACTGGAAAAGCATTCCATTCGACCAAATCTTCCCAAACCTGAATATTTCCATTACTGTTTGGATCTCTAATTCCCTCCCTATGGTGAGATCCAAATAAAATATGTGTGTGTTGGTGTGTGTTAGTGATGGCCAGATCGCATCGACACTTCGAACGAAGTCTCGAGCATTTCACGTAAATTTTAACCGACGCTCCGTATCGAGGCGTGTGTCAAAATGAACAGATCACGTGACGAGATGTTTGAGGCCTCGGTTGCCCAGTGCTTGCCGTGCTAGCGCGTTGAATATAGGTTGATTTTGGCGGGACATCTCGACTATAAAGATGTCCCACGAAGAATATGCGCTCGAGGGTTTTTGTCCGTGGTTGGAGACAGTTTTTCAGAAGTGTTTTTAGCGGTTTATTGCAACTTGTTGTTCATTACTAAGACTAACAACGGAGATGAATAAGAACAAAAAGAGGAGGTTTTCGCCTGTTTCGGAGTAGCCTACTGGGTTATGCAGTTTTAAGGACTAGCCGGCTTTAGGCTATTTAACATGTAAAGATATTATCAGTAGCTTAATGTCGTCATATGTTAAATTTACTTATACAATATAGCCTATCCATAGGTGAAATGTCAAATTTGTGCAAAAGTGATATAGCAACAACACCTCATCCATGTTGAGGCATTACCGTGCATAATGGCAGAACTGATTCTGATGGAAGGTGTGTAAACAGTATATTTACTTACTGTTATTAAATTATTTACTTACTGCTATTAGGCTAAAGCTTAGTAAGTTGGTTATCCCTTGGCTTTAGCTTCCAGGAAACAAGAACTGGATCAGGCATTGCTTGACATGATTTTGTCACTTAACCTCTCCAGTTACGAAAACACCTCTTCACTGCTCCCCATTTATGTTACAAAAGCACTTTATCACATTTGTACATTCATCACAATAATTTCACCCCCATATTAATAATATATATTATTAATAATTATAGGCCTATAATTATGGTTTATTATTACCAGTAGGCTACTTATAGAAATGTACCACAATTGGGAAAGTGCCTGAAACTTCTTTAAAGCCACTATGTGTAGGATTTATCTTCTATTTATCTTCGTCTTTTATTAAAAATACATTTTTTCTTTTAAAAATATAATTTAAAACGATGGTAATTACCTGCATGAATAAATTGTAGTGTTCCCGTAAACTTGGTAATTTCCATTTATATATAGATGTGGCTGGGTACCAAATGAGAATATCCATTTTGCGCCGCCATTTTCAAAATGAGGACCATGGGAAATGAGGACCGTGGGAAGGGAAGGGCTAATACATTTTATTCAAACATGTGCAGTATACTACTTCGCCAATAGATGGGAGAAATTCTCATACGAAAAAAAAAAAAACTTACACATAGTGGGTTTAAATAAGCATGGTGCAATTTTTTCCTGTTATATTTATTCACCACTAGATGGCCTTAGTAAGCATTTGGACCTTAAGTGAGGCCTCATGAAATGAACCTTTTTGCAACACATTTTGGTGAAAAGCTTCAAAGCTTCAACAAAGCCTCATCTTGCCATCACTAGTGTGTGTATGTCAGAAAAGCAAGGAGACCTGAAGTTTTGTAAAGTATTGTATAGCAGCAAGAACATTCTATAATGAATTCTGGAAAGCACTATAAGCAACGTGATACAAATTTGTACAGTAGGCCTACTCTTGCCTAGTCTGCCATCCTTAAAGGGATAGTTCGGTTTTTAACACATTAAGCCCCTTTCACAGGTTGTCTAAAATGCAATAAAGTGGTTGACTTTGAAATTTTGACGATTGCTTCTCTCTCGGCTATTTGGGATATGTAGAATCGCCTCTGCTAGCAATGGGCATGTGTTGTTTCTATCCTTAAAACACTGGTTTTAAAAAAGTGCTACTCACCAAGTGGTTAGTGGTGCTCAATGATGTTCCAAAACATGTATCGTAGCGAAATAAAGCTTCCGTCATGTTTTATATGGCACTTTGTTTATATGAAGGAGCAAATAGATTCCTATGGGACTTATAAAATGGCAAATAAAACATGACAGAAACTGTATTTTGCTACGATACTTGGGTTGGAACATCAGCAAACGGCACTAATCTCTCCATGAGTAGAACCTTTTTTAAACCAGTGTTTTAAGGATAGAAACAACACATGCCCATTGCTAGCCATTTTAAAGGCAGGCAGAGGCGATTCTATATTTCCCAAATAGCCGAGATAGGAGCAATCATCAAGATTTTGGTGTCAGCCACTTTATTTCATTTTAGACAACCTGTGAAAGGGGCTCAATGTGTTAAAAACCGAACTATCCCTTTAAGGAATGGCCTCACTATACTTTGCAGCATTTCTGGGATACAGAAGAGATTGATCAGCAGTCATATTCTTCAACTTCACAAGTCTGTTATATAACCCACTGGTATTCAAAGTTCTAAGTGCATGTAAGCAAGTTAAGCCCTAAAAAATCAGGTTCAGGTGTAGGGTTGGAGGTCTGTTCGCAGTGGTAGAGCAGTCTCCACCCAGCGGTTGTGATTGTTCATGACTGCCATCCACACTTTCTGCTCTTCCTCGGAGGAGTTCATCCACAGCACTCTCTGATCATAGCTGACACCTACACACATGGAGCCAATGTAAGTGCTGGAATACACATGCTGTTACCAAAGATCGTTTAGATCATCAACCGTCTCTACTGTCACTAAAGCATCATGAAGTAGGGCTGCAATTTGTGACCTGTGTATGTTTGGTTTTCAAAAAGTATGTGATACATTTGACTGACACTATATATATATATACTATATATACACTATATATCAGAATTACATACATACACATACGCTTTATCAAAAAGCAGAAGTATAAACCCTAAATGTTTAAGAGTTGCCTACTATCATGTGAACAGGGCCAACTTGTAAGCTGAGTTTGCATGCATGACATGAGTCATGAGAGACACCATTAAAACCGTGCAAGGATGACCAGGAGCATGCCATTAGAAAGCATTAGGCTAGGATGTGTGTGACTCACCTGTCCCTGTACTGAACCTCACTCCTCCTAAACAGTGTGCGCTGAGTGTGTGCTTGTCCCAAACAGTCATCTCCACACAGATGTGAGCGAGGTCAGTCGCGTGTATGCCATCATACACCATGGTGTGGTTGAACACCGGGGAGGCCGATCGTCTCACCACGCGAGTCCGCTGGCCACTGGACTGGTTGTCATCTGGTAATACACAACTGTGACCAAACAGACAAGAAAACGGTATGTTATGTATGTATAAGTATTGTTGCATTTTTAGACATGTGTCCGTGCGCCCCAAACTATGTTTACATGTGCAACCATGTACCTTTTGACAAATGTGCTTGGAACTCTGTGTTTGGAAGAGATGACAGCAGCCTCCCTAAGCCAGATGTGCAACTCTCCAGTGGGGGGCAGGCCAGAACCTAGCAGAGAACGGTGAGGTGGGAAGGTAACTGACTATTAGCATAACACAGATTCCACAACACAGACACATTTATCTCATGTGTTTAGTGTATTGTGTCCAAACCTTCGGTGCCAGCCGGCGTAAACTTCATTGAGACCAGTATTGTTCCCGTAGTGGTTCCTATGGCAGGATCCATGAGGAACTGGGTGAAAGAAACACAAGAGTTCAGGGTGAAAGAAATTTTCAAATCTCACTGGCATCATAAAGTTACAGAACTTTTTATTGACAATTCTGTCATTGGAATTTCTATGGCTATGTGGAGTTGTTTATCTTTGTTACACAACTTAGTTTCCCCCCGCCCTATTTGATTGGCTCTGGGAGTGGCGACACAGTAGCTGTGTGGGAGTAAAGACTCACCCGGGGCTGCAGTGAATGCCAGCAGGGCTGGCCCTTCTCCCAGTCCCAATGGTTTAGTTGGGCCTCCACTGCACCCAGGAACACGTTGGCCCTGAGAGCCTCCGTGTGCCACACGGACAACGACAGAACACGACCCCTTATGTCAGCCACTTTATACTGCGGGTGAAAGACCAGAGGCATAAACCACACAGGCCATCTTGCACTGGGAGCAAGCTACTTTAAAGGTGGCAGCAAGAGATGAAGTAGAAAAGGAGTTGATGATATGTGGACATAAAGGTGGCCAATTTTCTGTTATCAGCACAAGGAACTGCGATCTGTGCCTTAAAACCTAAAGAGAAGTGAAAATTCCGCATTAAAGTGGTCTGGCTTTTAGATGACTATGACTTACCTTAAAAATCTCGTTGTAGACTGGGTTGACTGTTTTCTTCTTCACAGATGTCTTCCTTTTACTCTGAGTGGACATATCTGGCAGGAGATAAACCTTCACATACCTACGATACGTAAGACCCAATGACACACGGTCCACATACATGTATATACAAGTATACAAGTAACACTAACATACATCATAAAAAAGCTTACAAAATCATATACAACACTTTTCAGTATCAGAATCAGAAAAAAAATTGTCCCAAAATGGTTAATTTGAACACAATTACAGTTTGCCAATCTCTGTCTCTCTCACACTCATACACATATACACACACACTTACTCTTTCCTCACTCAGGTACACACACAAACACACACACAAACCATTTTATACATTTTTTTTTACAGTAAAAGGTGAAGCTGATGCAAATGTACTCACGGGTTAGTGCGGTTTCTGTGGGCTTGTGCTAGATCTTGACAGCGATACACATACACCACAAGCTCTTCTGTGTGGTGTTGGTACTGCAGAGAGAACTGGATTCGTCCACTTACAACCACATCTCCGATCTCCCCAACACTCTTCAGACTTGTCACACTGCCATTCCACTGCAATAAACAAACACACACACACACACAAAACATTCATTAAGAAAGAGTGAGTGAGTTGGAGAGATAGAGAGAGAGAGACAGAATGGTGGTTTTTACCATTGTATTGTACTGCAAACTGCTGGTTGAGCCAATTCGGATTGGATCCTGACCCAAAATGCTAACCGAGTCTGTTTCCTGCACAAACAAATACAATCATTCTCATTCACAATGTTTATGGAGTCTCAGACTATTGCCTACTGTACGGTATGTGTGTGATAGTAAAAATGTGTTGTTTAACATAGTACTATAATCTATAATCCATATAGACATGCATAGGTACCTGCAGTGAGGAGGGAGCAAGGTCAGAAATACTCTCGGCTTTCTCTTCATCACCCCTCCCTGGTGGAGACACATCCCCATGAGTGAATACAACTATTTTATGCTACCATCATCACTCAGCAAAACATGAATAAATGCAAAATAGCTGTGATTAAAAGATGTAATTGTGTAGCCTTAAAAAAATATCATAGTCAAAAAAAATGTAGAAATGTAAGACATTACCTTTGTTGTCTGAATTTTTAATAGTTTCATCTTCACACTTTAGAAACAGAGTTTACTATTAGTCACAGAGATATTGAGAAACTAAACAGTTCATGAAAAGTTCGTAAACATAGAATAGGTGTGTCATTGATGTTCATACAGATACTTTGCCATGTACATCATGTGAACTAAATTAAACCCATCATTCACCTTTAAAAGAGGTGTTCTGATTCTTGGACGAGGTGTGGGAGGTACAGGAGCCTCTGAACTAAAATCAGAAGGGATACATTTGAAACAAGATACTACACAAACACAAACAAAAAAGAAGCTGCATACTATTTTTGTAGTTGTTGCAGAGAGTTAAATGACCAAGTGCAGATGGGCGCATATGCTATCCAGCAAAGGGAAGTACAGGGCATCTCAACATAAACTGTTAGGCTTTGATTGGATTTTGTGACCATGCATTACTCCAAAATAAAACACAGTACCTCTCACATAGATTTTACACAATGTTGAAACTAAACCACTCGTACACACGCCGTGCACACAGTAAAGTTACTTGGCCTCCTCACCAGCTCTCCTGCTCCTCCTCCTCATCTCTCTCTTCATCTTCCACCTCAGCTGGCTGCTTAGATCCAGCATCTGGCTGCTCCTCGAAAAATGTAGTCAGAGGAATGTCTGTTGAGTGAATACACTGTTAATATGCTTGCATTTATCCAAGTCCAAAAGTTTACCTGTCCTGGTGTGACCTGTTATGTCAACATATATACAAAATTTTAATTCTGGTGAACTCATCTACATGTGCATCTGTTGACATGGAGTCATGCAAAAATTCTTACCACTGATATCATACTATATCACTATAAATGGAATGGACTGTAAGGATGTAAAATTAACCTTTGATACGCCTCTTCTCGCGTATGGAGGCATGTACTATGTCGACTCCACCCCTCCGGTGACGCCTGTCCCTCTCCTCAGTAAACCAAGTGCCCGAAAGGCAGCGCAGACGCAGTGGGTCATTTTCAGTTTGTGCCAGTTGGCTGTTCGACATAGATGTACACACACACACACACACACATTTTTATAACAACAGTTCACACAAGTTCTCAGGACCTCAGGACCAAGGCCTGAACAAATCTAGTATACAGCACAGCAACAGTTCTTACTGCCTTCCCAGCACAAAAAGCATGAAAATGCTTGAGGCATTGTGAACACAACTGTTATTTGAATCCTTTTGTGAGCAGGTATTTGAATGAATGCATCCAATGCTAATTCCAACCTTATTCTCACTTCCTCTCGTCTCTGTAGATCTTTGTCTCTTTCCAAAACATTCAAGATGACCGCAGCCTCCTCATCTGTCAACTCCCCCAACTCAAACTCCATCTGACAAACACAAACACACACACAAAAAGAGAAAGCGCGCACAAGAGAGATTATTCAATAATAGGATTAGATCCAAAAGGGGAAGCTAAATACAAAAGAGATCTTAAAGATTTTTGTGCAGACTTTACTCCATGCCATCCTTCTCCTCATCCTCATCCTTATTCCATGCTTAGCAAACACTTGTTTGAAAATGTTTGAAGGTTGCAAGTACACATGCAACTGAGACTTCAAACTTTTCCTTCCAGGCAGTGGGCCAGTAGCTGATTAAACAACACACTATAGAGACAAAAGCATGAATTCCTTTCCCATCCTGTCTTTAACTGCAAGCACAATGAAGCACTTGTCAGCACCCAGGAGAGAGAAACAGATGGACAGAGAGGGAGAGATAGAAAGGAAATGACTGATGAAACCTTCGGTTTTACCTTGCATTCATCATCACATCCAGCCAGAGAGTTGGTCACTTTTGGATTTCTTCCTCACTTTCCCAGTGTGTTGCTTGTGTTCCTTGTTGTCCGTCTTCCCAGAGTTGAGGTTTTGGTTTCTGCCTGATTACCCCATTCTTCTCATCCGCCCACCCGGAGGAGTTGAAAACAAGAACTGGACCGTGGACATGGAAGAGTTTGAGTGTGAGAGAGAATGTTGTCCGTTTAAGGTGCACTTGTACTGAACTATACCTCCCTGTGCAAATGTTTTAGGTGATAATTAAATCAATAAAGATCAAATAACTGTAGAGCTTTATACCACACCTCACCAACACCATACTGTTTACGGATGTAAAGGTCCGGCTTTAAAAATGGGTGTAACCAACAGAAGCTGTCTGTTATCTGTCCTCACCCACTAAATGTATTTACACACACACATACACACACACACACAAACTGAAATTTGACATGTGAAACAATATTTTTCTTCCTCAAGACTGACCAAGCTAATTCTGCCAGTGCTCCAAAACTCCTGCTTCAGAATCACCAATAGAAAGCCCCACTTGGCTCTTGTTCCAAAGACCTGGCAACTCAACTAATCCCAACAGAACTGAGCTCTGACTGACTATGTCCATGCTATAAGGAAGTTCACAAAAGAAAAACTTAATCACACCTGGCAAATTCCTGCTCAATCGTACATCATCTTTCCCGAGCCAGACACAACTTTGCCTCACACTCGTTATCCTGACACCTGATAGTATTTCATTCAGTCCTGACTGTGCCTTTCATTAATCAATCAGAGGTTTGCCTCACACCTGATTTCTTTCCCTGTCTTATATCACATATCTTATACCAGAGTCAGACACCTGATGATGTCTTCATGTTACTTTAAAGCATCAAGTTTCAATCAAAATATGTCTTCTGGGGCTAAAAGTAACATCAAATGCAAATTGTAAGAGACCATATCACCTTGCTACTTGTCATTTTTTTCACATTACCAAAGTGAAGTGTGAAATTTATTCTGTTATACTTTACTTGTGATAGGCTATAAACTGGCATGATCCTGTCAGATATAACATGACACATTATTCAATTCAATTCAATTCAATTTAATTCCCCTTTATGGTAACACTTTACGGTAAGGGTACATGAATTATCATGAATTCCTGCATGAATTCATGCATGACTTATGCATGAATTCATGCATGACTTATGCATGAATTCATGCATGACTTATGCATGAATTCATCTCTGAACATTTGTATAGCGCATTATACAAAAGACATGTCTCATAGCGCTTCACAACGAAGAGTACCAATGAACATGTAATGGCACAACAGACAATAGCCAAGCAACAAGGGCATCAATCAGTAGTGCTATGGAATTACTATGGACACATGATGGGTATCAACACAATAGGCAATATAAAAATACATAGCCAACTATCAACATTCCGTAAATGATACAAGAACAGATGCAAAGAAAACAAAATGATGCAGGTGTAATGCAAAAGAGAGTGTGGCCAGTGCAAATACCAGATCTTGTTCAGTGCAAACACCTATGCTTGGTCAAGTACAAAGACCTAATCTGTCGTTCCCCTTGGAAGGGTCATTCACCAACTCAAAATGCAAATACATTAACTGGGTTGTGTACAGATTGCCAAACAACTGTAGTTCATAACAGTTATAACACTACAGATGCATTTCCATTCCCGAATACCCAGTACCTGCAAACAGCATATAAATGAAACTTATGTGTATTAAAAGCTACATGGACTAGCAAACAAAGGGCTTTTGAATCAAATTGGGGTCTGATGATTGTCAGTCATCGAATGTTACTTATGCTTCATCACTGCAACAATGTGATATGTAGCGAAAGGATCAAGATCATTGATGCCTTCATTCTTCAAAAGTAAATTTTTAGATCATTGTCTAAAAGTCTAAAATCTTTTTTGTTCTCATTTTAGGTCTTCTTGTCTTAGACATAGAGCTGAAGATTGAGACCTCTGCTGTGCAAAAGGCCAGACATGTAAGGGCATGCTGGAATGACCTTGAAGCTTTTGTCAGGGCACAGCCACCATCATCCATTGTGCCATGGTTGATGTGCTATGCAGCAGCTTGCAGGTCACACCCTTTAACATTAAGCTCTTTCCTTTTGCAAACTTTGAACCCAAGCCTCCAACAGACTCAACAAAAGCTTCCAGCACTGTCAAGGAGAGAAGGGTGAAGAAGGCCCTCCCTGCTTCTATGAAGCCATACAAAGTGAGAAGCTCAGCAAGATCTTTGTTTTGCTCGAGTAGTGTCACAGGCACCAGGGAAATAGCTACCTTGGTCACAAAATGTCTCCACAGCGACCCCTGCAGGAGTGCAAGGTTAAAAAAAAGTGAGGATTAGGCAAAGAGTGCCTGTTTCTTTTTTCTCAGTGGCCCAAAGCTGCTAAGAAGCACAGGCACCAGGTGTGCCAGGATGGTGGGGGCAGATGGTCCCCATCCAAACCAGTAGGACCTAGGACCCCCACCCCTGCTCTGCTATACATCCCAGAAATCCACAAACCACTAACCCATACCCCAACCCCCTCCTTGAGTATTGGTAGGCCATCTCAAGGTGACCTCTAGACGTGGATGATTTTTCTAGTTGTCTCTCATTTAGAGTGGCTACAGCAAAAGGTAAACAAAAACAGTTATTAATCTCCTCAGGACTCTGGTCCTTCCTACCTTCAAATGTAAAAATAATTTATTGTATGGGAAGAAAAACTATGTTGCAGTGTATTTCCATACACTTTAATTTCCATTCTTGATTGTCATTGCATTGGCATGCTAATACAAACAAACTTTGTTCTACCTCTATTTCACCTTTCCAATAGACCTGATCACCACAATGCCACAGGCACTGGTGTGACAAGGTGACACAGTCCTCAACCACTTCAGGTGGTCAGGACAAAGTCTCCTCAGATTCTGACTGTACCTTGCATTGCCTGGGCACCACCAACCAACCAACGTCAGCCAGCAGCAAGGAAGATGAGAAGATTTCTCTACTGAAGCCGATGGCCCAGAGTGGTATTAGAGGTGCTAAAATGGTAACTATTACTCTTCATGTTTAAATTGGGTGATATCTTCAGATTGGCCACAATCTCTTCCCCAAACCTTCACGTGAAAACAAAGTGTACAGAGATTAATACGTTTAATTGGCCTGCCATGACATCGCAATGCCCCATAGCAATATTGTACCATGAATTACGCACATAAGTTTGAATGTAATTGAACAGGTAATTGTCTTACTATGGCCACTACTGTGCTCCTATATCTGCATCATACGGTGGCCCTGAAGTACAAACCACATTAACCAAAAACTAAACACAAAAACAAACTGAGAAACACAAAAAAAAATAAGAATCACAAATACAGAATTGAGAAGCACAAAAATCTAATGAAGAAGCACAAAAACAAAATTGAGAAGCATAAAAACAAATTAAGAATCACAAAATAAATTAAGAAGCACAAAAAATGAGAAACACAAAAACAAAATTGAGAAGCACAAAAAAAAGAATCACACACAAAAAAGAAAAACACAATTACATTAAGAAGCACAAAAAAATGAGAAGCACAAAAAGAAAATTCAGAAGCACAAAAAAAGAAGAATCACACACACAAAAGAAAAACACAACTACATTAAGAAACCGGAAAGGGTAGGTACCAGTCAGCAACAGGAGACATCACTGATTGGACAACCGATCTGTTTGTCTTTAGAACCGGAAGATACTCTGCTGAAGCGCATTTCTCCAAACATGAACATTACCGCTGACCCAAATGTTGCTGCCGCTATTTGAGAATATTTTGATTCAGGACATACATACGAGGTGATTCTAGATATGCTCAAGTGTAATCATGACATTTCAATATATGCGAACACTGAAAACACATTTAAAAGAATCTGGACTGCACAGACGAGGCAACTACTCTCCACTTCCTGAGGTGAGGCGTGCCATTTTGGTTGAACTTCGAGAACCAGTACAATTGTTTGCATATCGAACCATGTGGCAAGTTCTCAAACAAAAACACAAGCTGCGTGTCAAACGTGATGAAGTTATGAGGCTGCACAAGCCACATCAGTCTTCTTGAAAAGCCATCTATACATCCGGACAGGGACAATCCAAAAGGTTTCAGTTTGTCATAGCCATCTACGTGCCATATGTAATTGGGCCCCATGGAGTGATAAGTGTGTCTTGTGAACATCCTTCGAGTTCTCAAAGCGGTTCCATGGGGATTTAGTTGTCTCAACAACCTCATAACTTCATCACGTTTGACACGCAGCTTGTGGTTTTGTTTGAGAACTTGCCACATGGTTCGATATCCAAACAATTGTCCTGGTCCTCGAAGTTCGGCCAAAATGGCACGCCTAACCTCAGGAAGTGGAGAGTAGTTGCCTCGTCTGTGCAGTCCAGATTCTTTTAAATGTGTTTTCAGTGTTTGCATACTTATTGAAATGTCATGATTACACTTGAGCATATCTAGAATCACCTCGTATGTATGTCCTGAATCAAAATATTCTCGAATAGCGGCAGCAACATTTGGGTCAGCGGTAATGTTCATATTAGGAGAAATGAACATTATCTTCCGGTTCTAAAGACAAACAGATCGGTTGTCCAATCAGTGATGTCTCCTGTTGCTGACTGGTACCTACCCTTTCTGTGTTTTTCTTTTTTGTGTGTGTGATTCTTCTTTTTTTGTGCTTCTTAATGTAATTGTGTTTTTCTTTTTTGTGTGTGATTCTTCTTTTTTGTGCTTCTTAATTTATTTTGTGATTCTTAATTTGTTTTTATTCTTCTCAATTTTGTTTTTGTGCTTCTTAATTAGATTTTTGTGCTTCTCAATTTTGTATTTGTGATTCTTATTTTTTTTTTTGTGTTTCTCAATTTTGTTTTTGTGATTCTTAATTTTGTTTTGTTCTGTTTTTGTTTGTGTTTCTCAGTTTGTTTTTGTGTTTAGTTTTTGGTTAATGTGGTTTGCACTTCAGGGCCACCGTAGCATCAGGTAAAAATAGTCCAATTTTTCCTATTTATTAACTCCAATGAAAATATATACTTTTCTGTTCATTTGCACATTTGCTTCTCCATTTGCCAAAGCCTTGATGTGATTTATGATTTATTATCACATACAATAATACTCTGATAATTACTCCGAGCTCTGAGAATCTTACATTTTAATTAACATCTTTAATCAGATGTCTCTGTTCATGGACTGCACAGACTGCACTGTATAACTGGCTGACTGTGAACAATATTACAACTGTGGCCACCACCACCTGTGGCCACCACCTCACCAAGAGTACTGTCATGTTGTGCTTAACAAGAATGACTGTGCTTATTACATTAAAAAAGGGCACCTGCAGTAAAATATGCCCTTCACCTTGCTGGGAATCATTAAATGAATTATTAAACAGCAATATAGAGTTTAAAATATGAAACCATAGCATATTATGCACAGTTAAACCCTGGCTTATGATAAGCATGAGGTTACAAAACTGTATTTAAAAATGTATTATCTGAATGATTATTTACATCACTACAGTATGTGCCATTTACAATCCATTTTTAATACATCATGCTCTTATAAACACTAATACCTCTCATCCTATAAACACTTTCAGGAAAAGCGAACTATTTTTCCCCTGTGCATAATCCCCTTTTGTGTAGTTTATTGTGCATTTGTGGTGTGTTGGTTATTTATTATTTAGAAAGCTGCTGGGATTACTAAACAAATTGAGAATGACAAACATGTAAACCGTATGTAGAAGGCACTGCAATATTTTATTCATTCTGTTCACATGTCGTTCTTTAGTCATATGCTACATTTTCTCTCTTCATCAGACTGACCTGTGAAATACAGTCAGAGAGACAGTGAATGAATAAGAGATTGAGCTATGCATCCATTAGATCAGGTTGTAAGTAGCTCTGGTATGATATAGACTCAATAATGATGTATGGAAAATAGCATTTATCTTAGACAGCAGGAGATACACACCAATTGCTCAAGTCGATCGGGACTTTTGTATGGGGAAATAGCCGTGTATTCATTCCCACAAAGAGACACACTCTTCTTTGGGGAACCTTCCATAAGCTGGGGAGGTTGTGTAAAGTTATCACTCTTACGCTTGTCAAAATAATATAATATTTTTTATATACACAAAGTTTACAAATAGTTCACATGAAACATTCACTTTTAAATTCACTTCAAAAATCAGAACATCTACTTACCAATGCCAATCTTATGGTTCTGAAGAATTAAACTACAGATCCTCATACAGTTAAACTTACTGTATGTGCATGTTTAATGATTCTTACCTCTGACAAGCTGTGCGTTTCCCTTTTGCCACCTGGGCTCAGACCATGTGACCAGTGCTGGGCAGACAACTGCAAGACTGCTGCAGCAATAAGCAGCAGCCACAGGAGGGCGCACTTTCCTTCCATTCTAGAAGCACACCAAGTGTCACGATCAAGATTGTTCATCCATCAAATCCACTCAGTACAGTGAAGTGACACCAAGTGTTATAAACTTTTTTGTATGCAGAATGTAATTTGCAGAATATTAATGCATTTTAACAGAACATAAATGTGTGCCAAGTCATACTAAATATGTCATTAGAGATTCTCATAAGGCAATGAAATAGGTCTGATTTTGAAAATTGGTAATGCAAACTGTTACCTTGTTTGATGGCTAAGGAAGGACAAGGTCTTGCTCCTGATGTTTGTATGCTAGGAGACATAGCATGGGGTGAGTTTTATACAGCCCGTCAGAGCTTCCTCTAACCTCAGGTGTGCTGTCTAACACGTAGCAGCAGGGGTCTGAATGAAGACTAAGTCGTCAAAAGCTCATGCTGAACCTCTCTGAGGCACCCTGGGGTGGCAATTTAAAGCTTAAAATAAAAATGTTTACTAAAAGAAACCTGCTGGTCACAGGAAATCATTGTGTGCTCTCTGCCTCACACAAAAGGTAAAGCTGTTTCTTTTTATTTTTGCAGACCCTGACCCTGGTCAAATTAGAATGATTATCACCCATTTGTGATACAAGAGTGCTACAATGGTAATTTGGTGTTTTTTTTTTTTTCGCGAGAGATGGTCTCTTTCTGACTGATGTTTTTATCTATGTAGTAGCAGCAGATTTTCAGGAATCAGAGACAAATAGCTGCTTTGTGTAAGAGGTGATTTCTTTAATCACACTTTATCTTTTTAGTCAGTACCTAATTACAGACATTTTTTTTTTGGTTGACTGAAACCAACACAGACATTTTTAGAATACTAAAATCATAATTTCAAGACTTTCATTTCAAGATTAATTAAACCACATTTTAGAATGAGCATGTGGTTATTTTGTTGTCATATATGAACACAACAAAGCCTTATACATCTTAACAAGCAGTTAAAGATCAAATAAAGACAAACAGCTGTGTTTGGTTCTCACAGTTCTTTTATGGAGATATGCTTCCTTGGTTGAATGAGTGCAATACCTGTTGAGCAGGATTTAGTCACAGAGAGAACCAAATCTACATCATCTATACCTTTGCTCAGTCAAGGATAAATATATTCTGATACATAATAAAATAAATAGCATCTCCCCTTTCTGTGCGGGTACGATGTTTATAGAACAATGCTCTCCAAGTGCAAAGTTCAATATGATTGCCTTCATCAGGAAAGACTAAGTACCTATAACAAGAACCATACCACTACCGACAGAGTGACAACGTCAATGCAAAACAGACATCCCAAATGCTTAAAGCAACTCTTGGGAAAAATCCTACAACAAGTGACAATACTGATAAGGTTAAGTTCCTATTTTTAGTCATATATGTTCAGGCCAGGATACATGTGAATAATAATAATAATGATTAAAAAAATAATAGAAATATAAAATGCCTTATAAGGCAATTAAGTAATTTTGGAATCTAATAGTAGCAACCCAATATAACAGTCAGGTGAGCATCATTGCCTTGAGACAGTTCTGACAGATACAGCCAAAAACAGCACAGTCACTACCCTTAACGCTTGCTCCTGAGATGTGTGTGTAGCTGCTGAAGAGGAGACTGCTTTTCTGGAACATTCTATGATTGGCCTACAATTACTCAAGGCTGGCTTTGGCTGAAAAGTCTCAAAACAAAATCTGGACCCAGGCCAATGAGGAAGAACACAGCTTAAAAATTAGCATACAACTTAGAGACCAAAATCTAATTTTTGGTGTAAGATACACAGTGATGCAATGGTAATTGCTCTTAACAAATTCTAATGAGGAAAAAACAGCACATATGTGAATGGAACAATTTCACAATGACACAAAAAGGAAGACAATTGAAAATATACAATTTTTGGTGGAAAGCATTGATATAGAAATGTAGAAATTATATAGATATGTTAATTCTTCTGGTGTCTGTCAGCATTACCCTTTTGATGAGTGTAATCTCACCTGTGGGACAACCATTTGGTTCGTCTTCATTTTACACATGCACCAAAAAAAAAAAAAAAAATTGAACAGTTTCATCTCAATGTTAATGACATTCTTCTAAACAATAATCCACGAGCAGCTAACCCCGACAAAAAGCCTTCTCAAGTCCCAAAAGAGAGGGAGGTAGATCTGTGGAGAACCCACGTAGAACAACCCACTAGCTTCCTTTAACTTCATGGCAACATAAACACTTGGCTATGAGCGGTCAGTATTCGTGGCAGCTACTAAATTGCATACTCATCAGGGATGCACATAAAAAAAGGTGAGACTACACCAAGCTGGAGGAACAGGCATAATGTGATTATCTGATTATTTGCCATTTGAAAACGTGCTTTAGGTATTATGGCTTTAACCTTAACCTGAAATCTTCTAATTTGTACTGTATTACTATTATTATTATTATTATTATTATTATTGTTATTATTATGCAGCAAGCTCAGTGTCTGGCCATAGACACCCTAAAACTTCAGTCCATAAAGAAGTGCAGGCTACCTCTCAGTTCAAAATAAAAAATAAAAAGAAAAATAAAAAAAACTCTGTCTCCGTTAGCCGCTGAGACCTAAAGAGCTGGAGAGTAACTAATCACAATATATTAAAATAGCCATGTTTGTGTAGCAATCATAACAAAATCTTTGACAGTCAGAATTGCCTATAGAGCTCTTTGTATACTCCCACAACTATAATGTTGTTTTTGTTTTGGTATAAAATGATCTTGAAATAAACTGCAACATAAAAAAAAAAAGAATGGAAAAACAAAAACATAAAGTGGAAGTGCATACAAAAACACCCACCCAAACAAAAATATGCAACGTCTTCACATAAAACAACAGCAAGTTCAGGCAATCATTCCAGCTATATGTCAATAAATAAATACTGGGACAGAGTGAGAGACCACGACTTCCCCTGTTGCAGGTTGCTCTTGAAAATAAAAGATGATGACCCTGGTTGTGCACTAGTGCAGAAGAGTAAAGCAAGGATAGGGCTTTAGGAGAGGGAGATCATGGCAGCTTTCTGCCAGTATTGCATACATTTCGCATTTAATGGAATATGGGGAAGGGGTGAGTAGGTAGTGGTGGTGGGGGTGGGGAGTGGGAGGGTATTAGGGTGGTAAAGCAGGGTCGTCGAGGGGTGTGATGTGTGCTACACTGACACCTTTGCGCCATCCAAAGACCCCACTCCGACTCCTTTACCAGCACCCCTTCCCAATCCGAGTGGAATGTTGTGTGTGTGTGTGGTACGTGAGTTATCTCACACTCTGAGACATGTGCAGTGGAGTCAGCATCTCTTCAAATATGGCGCCCTTGACATTGGATCCCCGGAGGTTGGCCTCCTGCAGGTCACAGCCTGACAGGTCGCAATTCTGTCACAGAACAAGAAATCAAGAGAGAACACAATCCATGCAGGAACAATAAGCATGTTTCAAATGTATGTTGCAAAATAAGAATTGAGTGGAAACAAATATATCAAGTTTATTTACATTTTAAAATTTACTTAATTTTAATCATTTTAATACTGACACAAGACCACTCACAAATGTGTGTGGACTTTGATGAAAAGCTAGAATTATTGTTATAGCTTATATAGTTATAGTGCAAACTACATATAGAAATGTATGTTAGTGTGCATTTACATTGATAATTGTGCCTTCCAAGAAGCCAAATAAGATTAAAAAAAATTGTTCTCCTTTTAACTTTATTTGGCTTTGTATCTTGGACCACACCTTTTAGTTTGCAAGAGAAGTTCAGCTCAAACCAGATTTTGGAGGGTTTAATAAAACATTTACCTGGAAAGATTACTGCAACTATGTACTACTTAACAGTAATGTAAAACCAACTATTTGCCATTCTGGTTTTCTTTTTACATGAATTTTCTTTTTAAGTTTATAAGTTTATAAGTCTTTGTGCAAGAGAGAGAGAAAGCACTGTGCCTGTGCCGTGTGCTCCTGACTTCATCTCTGCCATCTCTTACCTCGAGATCAGTGCCAGCTAAGGTTGCCCCCCTTAGGTTGCAGTTCTTCAGTTTAGCATTCTTCAGCGTGGCTACACGGAGGTTGATGCCCGTCATCTGGCTGCCTTCCATATCTACACCTTTCAGGTTAGCACCTGAAAAAAAGATGGATGTAGGAGTGTAAGTGTGTTTGGGGGTGAGGGCAAAAAAATAAATGAAAACTACAATATACATCCCAGCAACCCATTTTTGAACCCATTACTCACTTTCATGCCATTACATGCACACACTGACACCAAGGCCATCCATAAATTTATATTGGTTTGCTGTAACTAGACAGACTCGTTCAAATTAGGCCTGACGTCATTTTTATCTTTCCAACTGACTTACCAACTATTTTTAGGATTGATGAAACTTTTTTCTCTAAATTTAAGAAATTCATTTTCAAGCTACACATGCACCTATATGATCACTGTGTCCAAAAAGCAACTTTTTTAGTCAGTAAGCCAACCTCAACAATTTTCTTTCCCACTTTGTTGTTGAAGCAAACAAATATATTTCTAAGGCTAGCCTAAGCATGCTGTTCCTTGCTCATGTCACCAGGATTCTTGTCATAATTTTGATTTGTGATAACGGAATCACCTGTACTGTAGATGTATGAAAAATGTCTGTATCAGTTCACAGTTCCAATGTCCATAGCTGAATCTGTTTGTGTCCGAGAATAGAGTGCAAGATAGGGATTTATTGTGCTTACCTTCCAAGTTAGCCTTCAGGCCAGAGGGGTCTTCAAAATTGCATCCTTTGAGAGATGCCCCTTCAGCATTTGTGCAAAGCATTTTGACACCTTGCAAGTTAGCACCCTGAAACAAAAAGTTTTTTTAAAAGCAGTTATTTCAGGAGAGGTGATTCAAACTGTTTTTTTCACCTTTCCAGAACATTCATGGAGCACTATTCCTGTCTGCATGATTAAATTCTAATGACAATGTCATTTAACAAGTATTTTTCATCATTTTAATGTCACTCTGACAAAGTCGTCCAAAATTATTTACAAGTGACTGTTAGGCCCACACTTAGCCAGTAATTGTTTCCGATGAATGACAGGCCTGTGATTTTTCAATCCCTTCTGGAGTACTGCAGCATTGTGTGTGTGTGTGTGTGTGTGTGTGTGGTGGGGCGGGCAGGCTACTCACATCTAGATTGGCCCCTGAGAGATCGGCTCTCTCCAGGTTGGAGCAGCACAGGTTGGCGTAGGTGAGATTGCAGCGGCTCAGGTTGGCCATCTTGAAGTTGATGTACCGCAGGTCCAGCCGAGAGAGATCAGCTCCGCTGAAGTTCAGACCCTGTAAGGCATCACAGAGATGTTGAAAGGGGCCACAAGAGCAGAGATGTCTGGTCAGGACATCCGTGTCCACACGTCAATGTGTATATTTAACCCCACATCCAGTTAACCCAAAAAAAAAAAAGCCTTTGATTTTCTTAAAAAAATAGCAGTGCCTTATAATCCAGTGCACCTTAAACGTGGATTCATTTCTGTTGTGCAAACTCCAAGCGATCTGAATGTTTTAGTATGATCTTGGTAAACTGCAAAGCCGCACCACTAGCAACAAGGCTGCAATCAGGTGTGTCGCGGAGTAATAGCCTACATATGGCGCTTCACCTTAATATTCCAGTTTGTGTGTATAAGGACTCCACACTCCAAAATGCCTCCTGTCAAGAGACACGCTTATGACACTGAATTCAAACTTAATGCGATTAGTCACGCAGTATAACATGGGAACAGAATTTAACATGCGAGAGAATTTAACATTAAAGTGGACATATTATACCTCATTTTAAACAATTTAGAATGGGTCTATGGGCTATACAAATCAAGTTCATGAAGTTCTTTGCACAAAATCACTCTCACATAAATAGATTTCACCAGGTCTATTCTTGCCAGTTTCGGTCTCTCCCAAATTGAGCCGTTTAAGGGCTCTGTCACTTGTATGCAAATAAGCTGTTGCTGGTCACGCCCCGCCCTGCCCATGAAAAGCCTCCGGCAAATAGAGCCAGTGTTCTGGGTTAGTTGGTGTTCACGTTGACTGGTGATATTTGCTAGTTTTGCTGAATATTTATAAGGCCCTGGCCTAAACAGTCTATGGACCTGCCTCTTGGTATCAGACCCTGATGCTGAACAAGAGGATCCATCAGCAAAACAGCAAGAATGCAGCAAGCGGTTTCTGAATGTTTAGTCAACTTATTCAATAAACTTATTCAATACACTTATTTAATAAACGTATTTACCACCATTGGATCCCTCCTTAGTTGTTAGCCTACCATGTTTAGTTTGCCACAACAATGTAGCCTAATGTAAGGTTATTTTTTAGAAACATAATGCCATCTCTTTACAACATTTAGTATTTGCTAACATTTTAAACTCAACAAAGCTTGAACACGTTCAAGTAATGTTTTATAAAGTGAGGCTACAACTGCTAACGTCAGACTAATGGCTTTTAGACTAACGTTACTTGATGGCGCGCCTCCACTGATAACATGATAAACATTTCATTTAAACCTAGACAATATTTTAACAAGCATTAGAAGGTGTTCACACTGGGTGGGTTTTTAAAGTAAACAACACCGACTCCAAGGCTTTTTCTAGTACAAAAAAAGCACTGGCAGCATTTATCAGTTGATAACTTTTTTTTTTACCATGTCATGAACGTGAGCTAATCTCACGTATATTAGCTAACATGCTAACTTTTGAAAGGTCTGAAATTAAGACAACTGGTTACCAAAATAATCCAAATATGGATAACTTTACACAATAGATCAATACTATTACACAGTGAAATTGGCAAGTCATATCGCTCACAGTGTTAATAGTTCACATTTTATAATCCTCTACCTCGACCGTCTCCTGTTACCAGAGACGTTTTAATAGGAGACACATCACTTAAAAAAATCGCCCATAGAAATGCATTGGGAAACTTCGTAACGCAAAGATGGCAGTTGATTGCATATGTCCCGCCTACTCTCGCGCTGTTGCTCCAATCATTTTGTTGATTCAACGTAAGCTTATCATCATAGTTTTTGCGGCACCTGCAACGTGTTTGCAGTCAGAAGAAAAGAAGCTGCAAAAGCACTGTCAACTGGAAATTTACAAGTGGCAAATATGAAGTTATCTTAACATAATGTCGCCCGTACCCCATTTAGATGCCAGAGCTAGAAAAAGCATACAAACATGACATTTATGCTATACCATTTATCGTTACTGCAGAGTAAAGGCAAAGTCCGGTAAAGGGCAGCATTCCATAACGGTTTTAAACATGACATTCTATTCATGATGTGCACCTGCTTATTACAACAGCAAACGTATCATTAGTATTTTACATTATGTTATGTACCTGGATGATTTTATGTATGTTTTTTTTTAATGTTCGTTGAGCTTAAGGTTCACTGTATGCTACATTTTACCGTTTGTTAGCTTAGCAGCAAAGGCTAACGTTCAGACTAAGCCTTTCACTGTTATTTATCATCGGAAAATCTGATTAAAATATAAACTTGTGCTACGCATAACCTTAGGATAATATATTATCGTAAAGCTTAAAGTCGCTCAAATGCAGACAAGCTTAATAGTTGATCTCTGGCATTATCTAAAACTATAGTATGATTTGGGATAGTTGGCCAGTGTTATGCCGTAAATTACAACGGTGTTGTGAAGCGGGCGCATGCGCAGTCCTAGATAACCTGCAAGAAAAAAGTCTTTTAAATCCTTTATTTCATGTTATACCATCAAACCTTTTCAACGATTTTACTCTGATTTTTATCTTCATTCCAACCATGCAGTTTTTATGTCCTATAAACATAGTAAAGTGGAGATACAGCTTACTCCCCATTCATTTAGATAGGGCCCTAGTTTTCTTAATCCCAAAATAACTGCCGAAGGCGTCACCAAGATGGCTGCCGAGTGAAGGGACTTGCCTTGAAGGACTTTGCTGTTACTGCTGGTTGCCACAGGACGCCAGAGTTTTGATTCCTGACAATGATTGGTTAGCTGTTCCAAAAAGAACCTGACGTATTTCTCAACTTGAAAAACTGGCGGCAGCGTTTTTAAAAGCGCCCAGGTAGTACGGAGAGAAACATCTCATTCTAAGCAGATAGATATTAGCTTTGGCTAAATGGGTGGGGATTCGACAGGTGCTGGGGTTGGTCTATGCCAATTTCCTTAGTGTAACGTCAGAATAAGGGAGCCATCCAAATGGCTCACAGGAGCATAATATTCTTGACACCAAAGTCTTTCTACTGACCGTCAGAAAACGGATGGACGGGTTTATTTCGCGCTTGGAGAGTTTATAAGAACAGTAGAGGCCCAAATATGAACTCAAAGCCCCGTAAAAAGTGAGTTTTTGCATAATATGTCCCCTTTAATGAATCAATGGTATGAAAATGGAGGAAGCAAGAAGATGACCTGCGCCAAGTAAAGCGGTATAGGACCATATTAGAAGTGTTCAATTTTGAGTTATTGTAACGTGTTAAAGAGTAGTGAAGACGATCATAAACGTTTGACAATGTCGACAGTCATTGTGAACACGTGATGTAAAAATTTTTTTGGTTGACTGGCTTATCTGAGTGTTTTGCTTAAAGCGCCTTAAAGTGCGCCTTGTACATAGAAAAAGTTTGAAAATAGGGCACTGATTGACGGTGTGCCTTATAATGCAGTGCGCGTTATAGTGGGGAAAATACGGTACATCAACAAAGTGATTATTCCCCATTTAATCATTTACCGTATTTTCACGTATTTTATACGTACCGTATTTTTTGCATATAACGCGCGCTATATAAGTTTTTGTTTACACAGCCGATGCCACCTCTCAAAATTTTTACAAGGACACATTCAATGAGTAGATATACTGTAACACCGTGAAAACATATCTTGGCGGTGGCTACTTGATTTAAATTACCGGTAAGTGCATAGGATTGATCCAATCCATCATAGCTTTAGAACAGGGGTCGGCAAATAAGTTTGGACAATTTTTTTTTGACAATTAAATCGCGGGCCATCATAATCAGGGTACCATGCTTTCCTACTGAAAAAAACTTTATTATATCATATCATTTGCCTATATGCTACTATTTATTAAAAAAAAAATTACATTCATTCAATGACTGCAGCAGCTCCTGTCATCCGTCATTCAACAGATAGGCTTAGCAACCTGACTAGCTAAGGATTTGGCTATGCATTAGTAAAGATGATAATACTCGCATGACATCCTGATGTTGTTTCTGTTTGGATGTGTGAAACACAGGGCTGCCAAATTTTCAAAAAAACCTTGAGTGAGATTTTTCCCAGGAAGGGGGGGGGGTGTCAAACTGGAGCATCTAATCCTGCCTCTGATATCAGCTTCGTTAACCTACGTTAGGGGAGCACTCTGCAGGCTATAAGAAACACCTCTGCCTGTTCGGTGTGTGTAATCGATCAGTCGCAGGAAGTGTTTCAGCTGACGCATAGATCAGATAGATAAAATGAATTTTCGGCGTGTGACATCGGAAGTATGGCGTGTGCGTGTGTGAAGACAGTCAAAATCGCGTGTCTCACGCTCAATGCGTGTGAGTTGGCAGCCCTGGAAACACTCAAGATTCTTAGCTAGCGAAGCAAAAATGTCACTGTCCAAAGCGACGAAAAGAAAAGTTGTTAGCGAATGTAGGACGTACAAAGAAGGGTGGAAGGAAAGGTCTGCGTTCAGCCTACCTGAATTTATGAGCATCCAGCATCTCATCCTATATTGGAAGGCACCACGAGACGACGCATGGCCAAAAAAACATATCCACTTGCTAATTGGTGCTCTTTCTTAAGCGCTATGAGACATGTCTTTTGTAAAATGCGCTATACAAATAAAATTTAATTTAGTTTAATTTAATTAAGCGCTGACAGCTGGATATACACAGAGCTGCAAGAACCTGGTTCGGGCACTTACAGCGCAGCAAAAAGTTACAAATGTGTCCCTCAATGCAGCATGGATTCTCTCAACAACAGGCTACTGACGCAGAGGTTATTAAGGAAGTGAAATCTGTTGAATTGTCGTTTTTGACAGCAAATATTATACGTTTTTATTTTAATCAACCTAATCTGGCGGGCCAATTATGGCCCAACCACTGCTTTAGAAGCAGCTCTGAAGTGATTTTCGACTGAAATTGTATTGCACTTCTTTGTTATGTCATTATCGCCGTGGGAATGAGATGCCATGTTGGAACAAAGAATATGTATTACAAATGAGCCCGCGAGTTAGTGAGTAATAATTCAACAACAACAGGAATCACATGTTAAATGGGCAGCATGCGCAGTATACCCGTGGGCGAGCTATGCAGAATTTGTTTTACGTAATTGCTTTGTCTCCATCGTAGGAAATATATAACACACCGGGGTCCAAAGAATCCATTCACTCATACAGTATGATTAGACTCATTAAAACTAGGTGATCACACCTTCATGAATGAAGGCCCACTATCAGTAGCTAGGCATTACCTGGCAACGCAGCTCAGATTTGGTCGGGGTGGCCAGCAAGAAGCGGACAAACTCTTTACGAGAGATTGGTGAATGATCTTCAGGAGGATGGGAATTCTGTGGGATGACATTTTTAAATATTTTTTTACTTTAACTGCATCTATTTAGATAGATAAGACAAAATTGTTTAAGGAGAGGATATTAAGATGTTCATACTTCAGACGCATCTTCTTCAGGGTGTGGTTAAAGGGAGGGTTCAGAATTTTTGATGTTAAACCTCATTTCATCAGCTGAGTTCGCTGGTGCTAGGCTAACGCAAGTAAATGGACACCCCTAGCCTGGCAATAAAAACAGTCTTACCCACTCTGCAGTCTCCTTTAGGCAAATACATTAATATGTCAGGTCATCTGTGTTGATAAAAAAAAAACATTGTAGAAGAAAAACTATAAGTTTCCAGTCCGAGATCGCGAAAGGACTAATCTTTGGCTTATTGCTGTTGGCTTGGATATCAACACCTTGTGACAAACAACAGGGAACAATGTAGGCAAAATATAACACATTCCAAGGTTAGTTGTACTTCAGAAATTATTGTATCAGCTTGGACGTACACATCGATGACCTGGCATATTAATTCACTTGCCTAAGGGAGACTGCAGAGTGGGTAAGACTGTCTTTTATTGCCAGGCTAGGGGTGTCCATTCACTTGCGTTAGCCTAGCACCAGCGAACTCAGCTGATAGAATGACTGGATGAAATGAGTTGAAAACGGTCTCCAATGATAGATATCACTCAGGCTTGCTTGGAAATGAGGTTTAACATCGAAAATTCGGAACCTCTCCTGTACAGTTACTCTTTAAGGAGAAAAGGATAAAATCTTACCTTTATGGCTACGTCCAGCTGTTCAGCAAGCTGTTCAATTCCAAAGAACCTGGCTTCCTCGAGCACCCCTGAAATATTTATAAATTATATTTGCTTGATCATTGACAGTGACTCATTTTAGTATCCAGAGATGAAAATATAACTCTGAGCCCTATCTGCCTACAACGGAAGCAGAATGAAAATATAATTTCATCAGAATTAAAATATATTTCTAGACAATCACCACATTTGATTTTCTGCTGATCTTAGTACACTTTGTAACTACAATAAAACAGGAAAAATGTAGGAGTTCTGTGGTTACTAATGGTTATGAGAATTGATCCCAAGCATTTAGTTGAACTATGCAATGCAAAGCTAAAAGAACTGCAGTCAGACTAGGACAATGGCTGCATGAAAACAACAAATAAAATCAAAGGAAGAGAGAGATCATTTGGCTAATTACTTAAATTCCCAAAATAGAAGTGTGTTCCTTTAATTGTGGTCAATACATGTCTTCTCACCTAAGAGATTGATTCCTTCATTTACAATCAGCTGTCCATGGCGCAGGTAGTTCAGGATGGGTTCAAAGTACTCAGGGCTTCGGTCGATCAGGTAAGCTCCACGCTCATCCTGCTTGTTACCCCAAACATCTATACAAACACCCAGGGAACAAAAGTGGAAACTGCTTTAAAAAAAAATAAATCTGTCAAACAAAATCAAAAAGGCTTTTCATCTCTCTAGGGGAACTCTACGGTACACATAGAATAGGCCAGGATTAAGCAATTCCCATTTATGGACAATCCCACAAATCTCTTTAAGTAAGGGTCATTTTCTGTTCGACAAGATCAAAGTGACCCAGACTGTAAGTGAAAGCCTTGATTATAAATTATCACAATGGTCACTTTAAAAATGAGGAAAGAAAAACATTTAACATAGATTTAGAAGATGCCCTATGAGATGCTGCAGGATTTTAGCATAACAAACTAAACTATCAAACTAAAACATAAGAAACCACAGCCAACCAATCGTCAAAAAGATGATTGGGGAGGGGTGGAGGTGAATGTGCATCGTGTTGACAATCGGTTATGGTTTGGCTGTGGTTTATTATTTTTTGTTATTGGTTCGTTAGTGTTTGTGTGAGGATTACAGCCTCGGTGTTGTCCTTCAAGACCAGGTTTTTTTTTTACAATGTATCCAGGGGGCAGACAGAGAGCCGATCAAGGGGAGAAGCCTACGACTTGAGACAAAAATAGAATTGCGCCGTATAAAATTCTGTATAATTTCATAGGGCACCTTTAAGAACCAGCAGAAAAGTTGTATTCTGTCCCCACATAACTAAATATGCATTAGGAGTACAATACCTTTCTCCCTAAACATGTGAGCCAACATACTCTCAGGATCCTTGCTAACTAACGTGGTCCTGTGGTACAGAAGAAACAAGAGATATTTTAATTATGATATGCATCAACATATGATAAAACTACATCCCACAGAATATACAAAAAAAAAAAAAAATACAAAAGGTTGCAATCAGTTAAGTCCGTTTATTGTCAATTAGTAAAGAAGCAGAGAGCAAATTAAAGGAGAAGTTCGGTGTGATTTTGACCTGGGCTGTACTGAAAGATGTTACAGAGTACAAACATATATCCAATACCGACCACCAGTCACCCCGAGCATTCTGCATTTTACACCGTTTTAGCCAAAGCTTTCATTAGCCTTACACTGCAACACTGGGGGCATTGCATAGCCTATGCAGCTAAATCACTATTTTTACACCATTAACAAGGTTCAGAGTAACTCCACATTTTATTGGTAGACTTCTGAAAGCCCTGACATTTAAAACGAGACAATGAGAATTTTGAAAGTGTACAGGTACTTTATTAAAAATAGTTTTAGTGCACATGTAGATAGTCACCATATATTTTCATCTGAAATCCAAGCACTTCAACAGAATATAATTTTCAATCTGTTCCCCTGTCCTATCTGTTCGTCAATCAACTTATTGTGATTTCATTTCAAGATTGCAGTGACCGGGAAATTCTGAGAAGGTACTGTCTTTTTAATAAAGTACCTGTACACTTTAAAAATTCTGATTGCCTTGTTTTAAATGTCAGGGCCCTCAGAAGTCTACCAATGTGTGGAGTTACTTTGAACCTTGTTAATGGTGTAAAAAAAAAAAAAAAAAGCGATTTATCTTCATAGACTAAGCTGTGCCCCTATAGCTAACAGTCTAAGGTTAATGAAAGCTTCGGCTAAAAACGGTTTAATGCGGAATGCTGGGGGTGAACGGAGGTTGGCATTGGATACATGTTTGTACTCGGTAACATCTTCCAGTACAGTCCAGGTCCAAGTCACACCGGATTTCTCCTTTAACACAAAAAACACACTTAGTGCACACTAGCGGCATACTGTTGACTGCTTACCGTGTTGTAGTGAAGAGACGTCCGCCAATATTGAGGGTCAACCAATCAGTGTGAGCCCCCGAGCAGAAGTCATCTGAGGCCTTTGTGCCATTCTGAGGATCTGAAGCAAGCACACAACAAACTAGGTCTCTTCTTATAGAACAAAAACTTCACATTAACTCACTTCCTTTACTCTCCTCTAGTTTAACATTATGAATTCACTGACAATACACTGACAAAACATGTAGCATGTAATGTTACATTGCAAATCATACACAAACTTACCCACAAAAGCATCTCCTTCTGAGACATACAAGACATCATCATCTCTGTTGAAAACAAGAGATTTTAGCATTTTAAAACAGGTCTAACCCGATCTTCAATCATACTACAAAATATGGTACCACGAACCTCTAAATTCTACACTTCAAAAGTTGTCTAACCAGTTCTTCATTTATACAGAACAAAATATTGGCTACCACAAAATCTTAGAAGTGTATTCTACTATTATATCTATAAATATGGTCTCGTTCTTGTATAAAATCATACTAAGACCATTTGAGACGACTTACACATCTGGGCCTACTTACCTGATAAGTGCAATGTCATCGATGAGCCCACCTTTGCTGTTGTACAAACTGCAAGCTCTGATTCCCAGTTTATTACTCGCCAGGGACAATAAATCTGAGAGTGTCCCGTAAACAGCTACAACCTGATAAACAAGACACATTCTACTAATTTACACGTTGACCATGTTCTGTAACGTTACAATCAACTTAGATGACATAAGTTTACCCTTGTACCAGACCCGGGATGGCAAATGTTAGCTAATGTAGATCTACACTGACAGAAGGACTCATCTTACTAACGTTAACTCAATATAGCTGATTAAGGGATGTCATTTTTTCGGGGAGTGACACACCATTATTTACATTATACCAATACGATTGCTTAAATTCAACATTTTCACTCGGCCAAGGCTACAGAAAAATGGCCATGGTCTATTGAAGCGGAGTTTAACGTAAGAGCTAAGGTTAACGTTACTACTGCTAGCCACCACAGCTAGCTGGCAACGTCAGAGTGCATACTAACTACATACCTTGCCATTCTTTGAGGTTCCGTTCACAAATAGCGTTACTCTTCTCATGCTTTTATTAAAACAAACTTTATATATGGCCTAACTGAAGAGAAATAAACTGCCGTTCTTCTACTTCAAAGGCAGTATAACGTCGCCTTTGGTTAAGTGCTTGGGAAGACTGCACTTCCTATAGAAGGACAGCAACATATTGAATCCAGATTGCAGTACCTGTCTTTGTCCAATAGAATACTAGATCTTTGTTCAGTCTTTAGAAATCAGCCAATGAAATCTAAATATTGCCTTTTCTGTCAGGTTCGTCAACCAATCATATCACACCATTGCTGGTTGAATGACACTGGTTAAATTAGTTGTACCTTCAACATAACAAGGCTAGAGCTTTGAACTTGGTTAGTTTCACTAACCTCTTAATTCACGTATTATGCAAATAAAATTGATATTCATAATTTACTCATATGTCACCTAAATTTGATATCTGATACCCATTACCAGTGTTGGGAAAGTTACTTTGGAAATGTAATGTGTTACAGTTACAAGTTACTCTATCTAAAATGTAATAGTAGTGTAACTATTTCAATTACTTTAACAAAGTAATGTAACTAATTACATTTGATTACTTTTTCATTACTTTCCCACATTTTGAATGAATTTTGTCAGCTTTTAATCATTTCCAGTTTTTAAAACCGTGGATTACCCTTTAAGTATTAATCAACACTGACTGCTGTAAAGATCCCTACAAACTCCTTAGACTTCAGTGCATTAACTAGAGGTTGTCTATTTTGTGTGATTGCTAGCGCATTTTTACTTTCTGCAATGGGCTAAACCAGGGGTTGCCAACCTGCGGTCCTGGACAACATGCAGAAATTTGTTAATTTCGCTCTCAAAATGGCAGGGAATAAATGCAAAGCAAAGCGAAAATATGACACAGGACGTTTCAAATTGGGGAGTTCGAGGTGCCATGACTCAGCGGGCTAAGGCGTTGTGCCATGACTCCAGCAACCCAGGTTCGAATCCGACCTGTGGTCCTTTGCCGATCCTGCCCCATCTCTCTCTCCCGTTCATTTCCTGTCTGTCTCTCCACTATCACTATCCAAATAAAAGGCAAAAGAGTATATAAAGAAATGGGGGAGTTCATAGTTTTTTGTTGAACGTAAAGGCAAATCATTCAGCCTTACATGGTGGGTGGGTGTGGGTGAGAGAAAGGGGGGTGATATTAATGTGTGCCCATGTATGATGTGGCCCTTGCGGTAACACAGTAAAAATGTGGCTCTTGGGTCTCTGACTGGTTGACCACCCCTGGGCAAGGCCAACACTGAGCTTCTATCTGACATTGCAGTCATCATCACAAGTGCAGACATGCAGTTCAAACATGACAACAAATGTTTCACTGTGGAAGATATGTAACTTGAAATGTAATCCTGAACATTTCCTTAATGTAACTGTAATTCAATTACACAGTTTTCAATGTAACTGTAACTTATTACTGTTACTTTTATTTTGTAATTAAATTACGTAATTTTGTTACATGTAACTAGTTACTCCCCAACACTGTCCATTACCTATAAATTAGTCTATTTTTTGTGAAATCAATTTTGTTCAAAACCTTTTTATTGTCCATATGAGGGCACTTCAACAAAAGAACAAAATTATATATACATAGTGATTATTTAAAAAAAAAAAAAAAAATTAAGCAAAATAGTCCAAAAATGTGTCACATTAGTGACGTTTACATGTACTATATATTATATATATATATGCATATATAAAATATATATGCCTACTGCAAGATTTATGTGGAAAATTAAGACAGTTTATTTAGAATTAGCACATTCTCATATTTTTACTTGAATTCCTGTAGTCCCTGTAAAATGCAAAATGTAGTTTCCTTCTTAACACATGCATAAAGTTGTCATTCAAAAGCATTTTCTAATACTATAATATAGGTTAATAGCCTATTAAGCATTATTAATAATAACTTATTTCAAAATAAAACTAAAATCAATGCTCATTAAACAGCATGTCTGACCAAATAAAACAGACTAAATTCTACACAAATGTTTTTTTTTTCCATTCTCTGTGTGACATCCGCACAGTGGTTGTGTAAAAACAAAATGCTTTTTTTAATGCTAATGATCACTTCAAGATTATAACTACTGTAGTAAGTATTGTCATGAACCTTCTGGTATTTCCATATAAAATTATAGAAAAAAAAATATTTTATTTGGCTATTCATCTCAAATAAAATTATAATTCCTGTCATAGCTCATATCTGTTGGTTCTGGGCCTACTATAGACCAAATCTAATAATTTGTTGCTAAACTCTTGTACGAAAGACCTCTTCAGTCTATGGAACTCACCAAAGCTGAGAATTATAAGCTAGCATTTACTTTTCTTTTGGTTGGATCTTGGCCTACTCATTTAATTTTGCAAATAGGCTATAAATTTAGATGTCATAGATGGCCCATGCAGTAAACATGTTATTCAGCTGTAATTATCTCTAGGGTCCAAGCTGAATGTTCAGAGGATTTATTTTGGTTTTGTCCCTGTTCCTTATTCAGTGGGATTTGTTTTTGTTTTTCCCCGATTCTTTATTTCTAGAGTCTACAGATCTGTTGCTATGCAGATTTAACTAACACAGTGTTATATCCTACTCACCAGTTTTGATAGTTCTGTCTAGGGACCAGGGAGAATAGCAGCTGAGGCCATATGGCTTATTTCTTGACTGGCTGAGAAAAACTATTTTCTACCATAGAGTACGTCTATAGGCGATGAACAAATCATAACTAAAAAGTATTCTCCAGTTTTAGGGGCAGGATGGTTCAAATGCCCACCCACAGAGGGAGCCATAACCCCATATTCTTTCAGTAGACATTGGAAATTACACTGTCTAATGTGTTGCACTTGGCATATAAAACAGGCCAATTACAGGACAATATTAGGGTAGAGAGAGAGAGAGAGAGAGAGAGAGAGAGAAAATCATCAGTATAGGAAAAAGTGCAACCCATTTGTAACTGTTTCTCTTGTAGTCTATGTGAAATAACGTAATAAGGTTGGCAGGCCATTATAATACATTATTGACTGGTTTGATGAATATGCACCTCAAAGGTACGACCTACTTTAGAAGAAATTCACAGCACATCCATTTGATTTGAAGAAGAAATTCACATCTATTTGAAGAGGGTTGCTTTCAGCAACACTATCTACTTTAGTGCTGTAGAAATGAGCTAATACAAGGAACCTGATAACAGGTAACTGAAGATTATAATTAAGTGTCGGATGAACTTGTTTGCTTTTTGACATCATGAGTGTGACGAAATAAATATGGGTAAAAACCCAGGACCTTTATTAAAGGTGCTTAAACAATAAGACAATGCGTAGTAATATCCTCTTTACAGCTGATTGCCTTTCGCGTGGTTGCCATGATTTTATCACCAGTAAAAAAGGTGTTTTTCAAAATACCTGTGTGGGTTCCTGTGACCACCAGTCTGCTCAGTAAACACGGAGGGCAAACAATTGAGTATCTGGGTGACACTGTTGACTAGATTAGTGGGCTTCTACACAAAACTCGGCCTTGTTCATATGTGTGGGGTTGGCCAGTGTTGACCAAGTATTATCTATGAAACGAACATGTTTGATAAGGGCCGGCTTGGACACCAGTTGTATCCATCTCATATCAGGAACAGGAGAAATGGGGTCATATGATTGATCGATACTAGAAAATGAGTTCATGCAACATGGCAGTGCATGTCATTATTAGTTCAAGCAAAAGGCAATTTATGAGACAGCTGCATGTGATTAATGACCTGAACATTCAATAACATGATCCAGACGATGGTCACAGGTGGACAGAGCATTTCATTTGCTTTGGTTCTTCTGCAACCTTCTCCTGGTTTATCGCAACTATTTTGTTTAGTGGTTACTTATATACGAAGTTAAACGTATTGATAATGGATTCTAAGATATTTATGATGAGGTTTTCTTATCAGAACCCAACAGGTTTGACATGAAAACTGCAGAAGTGGATGCAGAGGCCCCCTCCAGATGTTACATCAAAAGATTTTGTGTTTTGATGCATATTAAAGATGCATCTCTGTATGGGCATTGTATTAACAGTGCATGAGGGATTTGGGTTGTACTAATATATGGAAGGATGTGGTCTATGCAGACTCTATGATGGAGAACTGGAGAAAATATCTGTTGAAATACTGTGTCTAAAAAAACATATTTTTTTATTTTTTCCTTTTATTCAATTTTGAAATTGACTCTCACAGCCAGCTAAGCTCCTGGTCCATTGGGGTTTTAATGGTCTCTAAGGACATTAAATATATAGCTTTCCAAAAGTTAAAAATGGGCAAGGATAAAATAACTGTCAGCACCTGTTTGACAAAAAAGTAATTCAGGAAAGTGACAATTGAAAGAGTCATAATGACTTAATGACTTTATTGTTAAGCTGAAACCACACAAGTAATCTTTCAGAGGTGCTGTGGCTCAGAGGGCTAATGTGTTGTGCCATGACTCCAGTGACCTGTTTGATCCCAACCTGTGGTCTTTTGCTGATCCTGCACCATCTCTTTCTCCACTGTCACTATCCAAATAAAAGACAAAAAAGCCCCAGAAAATATCTTTTTTATAAAAAGTAATCTTTCAATTGTCCAATACATTGCTATTTGCCATTTTGTGAATGTACTGTAATATATGGCTGCTGTAAATAGGAAGGACAAAATGTGAAACACAATGAGGATCATGTTAAAGATAAGAATGAAAATATAATAGTGTTGATATTCAATCTTTTAGTACTGTAAACAGTTAAGTAAATTTAAAAATAAAATGAACTTCATTGAAAAATCTTAGATCTTTTATCATGCATCTCACCGATGTCAGACAGGTTAGAATAGGACACTGAGCTCTGATGCATCTTTTGCCAAGTATACCGACCAAGTGACTAGTGCTGGGAGTAGTTACTTAGCAACAACAACAAGGGATAACCTGTTGAGCAACTCTCACCATCCAGTAGGGAGGAATGTCAGCTTCAAGAGGTGGCAACAAAGAGATAAATCCAGCAGCACTTCATTGTTATAAGGCAAAATGTACTGTGCCTTTGCAGTTATTGAGGGAGGGAAGAAAGACAATATGGAGTTCATGGTACTGTCAAAAATACAGCTGCTTTTCTTTTAAGTGCACTAGACAGGTGATCCCGCTGACATAACTGCGTTGGCACCTGGTTAAGACACTAAAGGGCTAAAGTATGCTATACCAGTGAGGCCTGAGTTGGTAACATCAATGAGTTGCAAAGATGCATCATCAATAAAACATGAGGGAGCAAAAGCTCTGATCTTTTTTTTAGGAACTCTTTGAAAAGAGAGATAAATAATGAATGCATTTGTTCAGTGTCAAAATGTGGGAAATAGAACACAAGAGGCTGTCGGGGAGGCTGACGTTCAGAGAGACGGTGGAGTTCTAAAATCAGATGGTGCACGTCCAGTAGCCAGCCGTGATTTTGAAACATCACCTCTTGTTATTTCACTCAGCAGTCTGGTTCTGTCTGAAAAAGACCCTATTCCCCGCAGAGCCGAATGGCCTTTACAAATGTGAATCATATAAGTAACATGAAATATGCAACATTACAACATTCAAACCACATGTGGAGTGGATTCATGACAGAAGCCAGGGGCATACATTCCAGGGATTAGGACTGCTTTCCTAGTTTCTCGTATTTACTGTTACATCGGAGTTCTAACAAGGAAATGTCATCTCCCTTGAGGGGTAGACGGGGTCCCCTCCAGCAAAGAAATGGAGTCCTAAATCCAAGCAAACTCTGTGGCCGAAAGATAAGAAGGATGTGTGACAGCTTTTCACTGGCCTCCCTTGTTATTGTAGTTCAGTATTTAGAAACTAGGCCTACTGTGACACAGATTTATTTATGTATTGTAAGTAACCATTTGGAAATTTCTATTTGGAAACACGTAGACAACTATAATCCAGACATTAAAATGAGAAGAGCACTTTTCCAAAACGTCAGGCTTTAAAAAAGCCATTTCAATCATTTTTATGAAGGTAACACATTATGCAGTTGGGTTCATGTTATCTGATTTGTCTGATTTGTAATTTTACTGATATTAAATAAGGATTACAATAGAACATTTCGAATTATTTTGGATCTTAGTTTCAGGGAACTACTGTACATGTATGCTGAAACACCTGGGATGAAATTTGTCTTGAACACATTTTAAACCTAAACTTGAAATCGCCTAATTTATTCTTGCCAACAGGTTTTTTTTTGCCTCTTGTGAGTGTAGGCAGGTTTGAGGCTTTCAGGTCCCTCTGTTCAACCCCAGAACATGTCAAAGCGTGAAGCCTGTCTGATTCCCTCTTCTCCCCAGCTCGAGAGAGCAGACAGACTCAACAAATCCCAACTAGAGAGCCATCTGATAAATATTTAATTCCTCCACCCCAGTTTGGTCATCTCATTGGGAGCAAAATATGCTTCCAATGCAAGGGTTATAGATGTACTGTACTCTACTCTCACTCCTCTAACCCCTAAAGTGTCCAATGTGTTTGTAGTGTCACACAGCAGGAATATCACTGAAAGATTTCATGAGAATTGGCAGGAGAATTCTTTTTATTTCTGTGGAAAACCAAGAACTCATTGGATTTTTTGCCTCTCATACAGTGTTGTGCAGGCAGACAGCACTTAAAGCATGACTTGGAAAATAAATGGGGGAGAAATGACCCCGGCGAATCATTACCAAATGGCCACAGGCCTCAAAGTGGAAACAAGGTGGCAGGCATCTCCGTGTGGGCTCTGCATATGGTTGAAGATGGTTCAATTATGAAACAGCTGGCTGACGCCTAGGGCCACACACATTCTCAGATGACTCCTTCTGTGCAGTGCTCTCCCCACAGTCTAATCATAGTTACACTGCTGGTGCTTGTATTCTACTCAGCTTAAGTGAGTATCCACAGAGGAGCCCTGTAAATAACTGTCTGATTTTACACAGGAAAGAATTTCACAGATTTACAGTATATATCACATCTTGGGTAATGTATTTTTTTAATATGTATATTTTTTTTATATTTCACCTATTGTTCTGCTCAGAGTCATTGTGATGTTGGGCCATGGCTGTCTGCAACAAGGTTAGTAGAGTATTGCTGTGGCTGGGTGAAAGAGCATGTGCGAATGTGATCTGCTGCAATACTGACTGGTCCGAAAGTAGGCAGAACACCAGATGTGTTCAAATGTGACCGGATCCTTTAGGCCTAATGCAGATGTTATATTTCTGAGCAGATCGCTGGGAAATGTTGCAACCACCACCCCCACCACCACTTCCTTTACTTTTACCCCCTTCCAGTTGCCTTGACCCTCAAAGATGTCTCATCAGCGGTTTTGAGAGAATGCTTTAATTATTCCCTCAGCAAGGGCCCCAAAAAGGGCAGCAGCAGGTCAAAGGGCTTATGCTCAATGATCGTTCAGCGCCTCAGTAGGAATGCGCCTCAAAATCAGGCAGACATAGAAAGGACTGAAAATTACCCAGGAATGCCGTCCTAATTCATTTAACACACTATGCTAAAACAGTCCCAGAATAACACTCCCTTCCCTCTATATGCATACCAAATAACCATATTAGTGTCCACATGTGCTCTGAGCATCAATAAGGAAAGCCTCTCATATACACTTTGGGATTATATGATGAGTTGCTGTTGCTTGAAATATGGAGTTTGACAGGCTGCCTATTCACAACTTCTAAAAGAGATTCCCAAAAAATATTGAAATAGTGGTCTGCTGTTGACACCCACCTAAATATGTACCAAATGCGCTGTGTTTTTTAACTGGAGTTTTTATGCCTATGTTTCCATGCCTAAAAGCAACATGCTTTGTCTTTAGACTCAAGTAGACATCAAGTCCTGCACTAGTCCAGCCCAGACTCAAACTTCACAACTAACGTTTTACAGGCATAGTTAGGCTAGCTGGCATCTGCTGCATTCATCCCCTTAAACCTCAGTCCTGTCTGGGATCATGGCACCACTGTAACAGAGGTCATTCAATGCTGGTCCAGTCTGGGGCTCAAATCTGTGATCTGTTACAACTGAGAGCAACCATGGAACGGGCGGCAAACGCCCTAGGCTCAATTTCTACTGACTAGGAGTCTGTTTGAAGTGTCGGGGTAGGCGGTTTACTAATATTCCATGCGCGCAACTAAGCTAGCTGCCTTCCATTAGATGAGGAGATTAAAAAGTGATCACTGCACTACAAGTGTGCCATGTTGCCAAGCTGTCATCTTTGTGCGCTTAGCAGGAGCTATGATTGATGAGGGGTAATTAATGCTGAGATAAAACAGGCATGCATGTCAGAACTTTGCATTGTCATTTTGATGAAAACCACAGACACAGTAAGAAACAAACCCTCAAGGACACAGAACACATGCTGTTATTCTGTCAAAAGCTCATACTGATTGTAAAATATCTGTGACCTTAAACAGTTGGTGGAATAATCCTCCTGAGGTCATTTATTATTCTAAAAAATGGTTTGTTGTTATAGAGGAAACGGGAAACCATGATACCTCTCTAATACCATGATGAGGGCTGGGCTCCACCAAAATATTTATGTCCCAGTGGTAAACAGATGTGATGAAGCAAAGAGTCATTATCATGAAGAAACAAACCAGGCATGGGTCATATCTCAAAAGTTTTTATTACTGATTTATCTCAGCTTCCACAGGCCTTTTATGGAACAAAACAATCTGCTGTTGGAAGGTAAAGTAAAAACTATGAATAACACATGAGGCCATATGTTGTCCCAGGAGGCACGTATGGGTGAGATACAGCAGCATACACACAGAATCTTGTCCTGTATAGTGAACGAGAAAAAAAAGAAAGACAGCACCAGAGACAAACAGCCTGTCTCAGTTTTATTACTGTTAGTATACTCCATTGACATGGCAGCCACCCTTACTTCCCTCATGAATGCAAAGACTGTCTATGTGCACTCAAATTAAAACAACGGGCTGTGGCACGCTGTCCTGTCTGTCTATCTCCCTGCAATACAGAAGTGCTGATTTGAGATTAGATTAGAGATTAGAATTTTAAGAGACTGTTCAAAATCAAAACAGTTTGACTCCTCAAAAATGTTATTTGAAAGCCTTGCCAAAAAACAACAAAGCTTTTTGAAGTATGAGGGTTAATTTCAGCATCATTAGCCTTGTTGGTATTCATGTCACATCATTATGTAGAAATATACAGTGCAGGAGGACAAACAAAATATTCCTGGCGGAGCACCAACCACCACGTCTGCAGTGGTGCTAGCAGCAAGTGCAGTGAGCAAAGGCCATGTGGGAAGTGCAATGTCATGTGTTCACTCAGCAAGTGAAATATCACCTCACTTTGCACAGTCTATTAATTTACAGCTTCCAGTTCCTCCAGCTCAGCCGTGCTATAGGGTTATGTTCAAGCACATCCAGACCGGGCCCACTGGGAATCAGGAGGGTTGTGTACTTGACTTATGGATGCCGGCAGACAGTGTGTGTGTGTGTTTGTGTGTGTCTTTGAGTGCTTGTGGAGACATGTGTATGCATGTGTGCGTGTCTCTCTCTCTCTTTCTGTCTGTCTGTACAGTATGTGTGTGTGAGACATTTTCCCCTGAGAGGGTTTTCTCCAACCAACAGAGCCTTCAATTGGATGATTGGTGTTTGGTGGTTGTGGCCTGAAGCAACAATAGAAAACTGGCACTTTGTAACTTGTGAAAGCGTGGTGGTTATGTAAGACATACTATGTGTGTGTGTGTGTGTGTGCATTCAACTGTGACTTTGGGGACAAATGAGACAAAAACGTGACCAACACAAATAGAATCAAGGCAGTGATTTTTTTTTTTAATCCTTTTTAATCATGAAAAAACAACAATACAAAAAAAGAAACATGGCACACTTTACAAGGGATATTCAAACCAAACATTGCATAAAAATCAAAATGCTTTATTCTCTACACTCCTTAAATTACAGGAATTGATTACTTTACAGTAAGCGCACCAGAGCGTAAGTTTATTTAGAGTAAAAAATGGTGGCTATGTACTAGAGGCCCTTGGTAAACTCAGTAAGTTTATTTAGAGTAAAAAATGGTGGCTATGTACTAGAGGCCCTTGGTAAACTCAGGTAAAACATGAAACCCTTTCGTGCTTTCTAGGGTTTCTATAGTCTTCTCTAGTTTCTGAGATTTTGTTTGATGTCAGATCTCAGATCTGGTTTCTGACACATTGATATTTATTTACTAAAATATTTTCAATTCCTTGTTAGGGGAGTGGGGCCAATGAAATGACCCAGGCAAAGACACTTCAAGATATTTACCTCACAAAATCTGTACGACTTATGTCACAACATTTTAGAAGTCATACAATATGCTTAAACAATATGCTAGGCCATTGTAATGTAATGTATATAATAATTCACAATCCCAATAACAGATACTGTTTTAATGTTGAAATGTTTCATGGAGGACACATATACTGTACAGAATGTTAAATGAACTATAATGCGAATGGTGGTAGAGGTAGGGATTCTGTGAATTATAATTATTAGTATTAGTTATTAGCATAGTGCCATATGTCCCATGCCTGTCTTTTTTTTACAGATGCATCTACAGTATGTATTTTAAATAAGGGGAGAGATAAATTCATTTTGTACAGTATAGACATGTCAGGTCAGCAAGCAAATTCTTCATAAGATGGGCCCATTTTTCTGTCAGTGTACATTCAATAAAATGCTGGAGGCCTACAAAGTGCTCAATCACATGCTCTCTCTCGTGCACACACACACACACAGACACACACACACACATCACCGCCACCACCACCACCACCCAAGCATAAACATCTAACACACACAAAACACAAGCCTTTTACATCAGTAATTTTACATTCACTAGGTTCTATGTTTAGCTAAAAAAATCTGATCAGATATTCAACTCTATATGAGGAAATTGTACAGTATCCACTTGACAATGAAAAATAATGCTTCTTTAGTTATTTAATCTAAACCATTCTAAATTGCAGGGCAATTCTCAAATTTTTAAACCCCTATTTAGAATGGCAAGAATGATGGCATGTATACTTTTGCATCAGACATAAATGATCCAGAACACTATTGAAATAAAAAATTGAGATGGTTTGTTTTAGAAACCTGTTTTACCTAAGCCATGAAATGCCATTAAGCAATGTTAAATCCCTCCTTCCAGCATCTATCAGTCTTTGGTGATTTGCTGAACACAGATTCCTCAAATTTTAACAAGATGAATAAAAATATGGCAACTATACTGTATTAGATAGAATCTGTTTTGGTTCTATACCACAATTTCAAAAGGCTACCTAGCAAACTACGCAATATCTTTTTTTTTTAACCAGAAGGCAATTGCACACTATCACAAATGACATAGTTCATAACAGTGGTTCAGACATCATAAAATATCAGGATATTAAACAAATCATTAGCATGACCAATATAAATAACATAATACTAACACCGGCCCTCTGACAAGAGGCTCTTGATCTGCAGTAACGCAATGCTACAATAAATTCCTCTGATGTCATTTGCTTATCCAAGCACAGTAAAAATATAATTTTGCATGTAACTCTTGGATAAATATTGTGCTGCTATAGTTTAATCTGCGGAAAGCAGGAGGGTATCTTGTTACATTTCCAAAGAAGCTTCTTATCAGTCTCCTAGTCAGAGGAGCAGCTGTTTCAGCAATCAACATATGTATTCCTGAATATTTATTTTTGTAATGCTACACAGCAGGCTTTGCGAAACACATTTCCCTGTTCTACCGATGCTGGTTTGGATCAACAGCATGATCAAACCAAGCAATTTGACCTCTCTAGAGACAGTCAGCAACCAGTCCTAAAGTTGAGGGTCTTCAAGCAGGCCCCTCAGGATATAATCTGTCAATGAAAGTAAAGATTTAAGCAGGTACATTGGCACTGTTCCTATCTCTAAACTACAGCCCAGGGAGGAGGCCACTAGTGCTGGCTGTGCGGCCTGCTGCAGTTTGCTGCACACTCCCGGTGGCCCAACATCTCTCCTTCTTCTTCTTTCGGGTTCGTCGCGAGGCAGTTTGTCAGGCATTTATAATGACAGAGCCGTTGCTAAGGATGGAGCCCTTGGTGGTGCCTGTGCTGACTGTGGAGAGGGGGAAGCTCTCGTAGTCCTCCGGTGCTCCCCAGCAGCGGCAGCGGTACAGCATGGCCTTGAGCTCCTTCTGGAAGTTGTTGTTGAGAAAGCCATAGATGATGGGATTGACGCAGGTGGACGCCATGGCCAAGAGGTGGCAGGCGGAGAAGATGGCGTCGTTGTGGCACGACGGGATGGCCTCGTGGTTCCAGTCGAACACGGTGTTAAATATGTTGAGCGGGAGCCAGCAGACAGCGAAGGCCACCACAATGGAGGCCAGCATGATGTTGACTCGCTTGGAGCCCTTTGCCTTCTTCTGCCGCGCATCTCGCGCCCGCTCCACCATGTCCCGGCGCCGGTGCAGCCGCAGGAAGATGCGTGTGTAGCTGATGAGTATGAGCGCCAGAGGCAGAAAGTACTGGAAGACCAGCAAGGAGGTGGTGTAGGCCAGACGCTTCTCGTTGGTGGGCCAGTCCTCGATACACACCAGATGGTCAGTGAAGGGGTTGAAGGGCAGCGTGATGTTGTGGATGGTCATCTCTTTGAGCACATGAAAGGAGAGGAAGGGCAGTGATATGAAGCAGGCCACCATCCAGGTAAGGGCCACAGCCAGGTAGGAGTGACCCACCACAGGCTTCCAACCAGTGGGGTGGATGATGAGCTGATGGCGCTCCAGGGCGATGAGGACCATGGAGAGGATAGAGACGGTGACGGACATGCACTGCACGAAGGGTGTGAACTTGCACAGTGCCTCTCCGAGGATCCAGCGGTCCATCAGCGTGTAGATGACGGTGACGGGCATACACACAAGGCACACCAGGATGTCAGAGAAGGAGAGGTTGGCAATGAAGATGTTGGTGACGTTCCGCATTTCCTTCTGCCTGGTGATGACCAAGACCAGGCAGGTGTTGCCCACAAGACCGACAGCGAGCACCACGCTGTACGCCACAATTAAAAGAGTGGTGCCAGTGATGGACGTCGGACACTTACCCACCTCGCTCCAGTCGAGCATGTCACCAAACCAGAGATGACTGGTGTTATTGTAACGAGACATTGTCTTTGGGTATTAGTCCAGCTCTCAACCTTCTCTTTGCCTGCTGTGAATTATGGTGGAATTTCCTGCTTGCTTGAAGTCAGTTGACCAGTGATGCCATTTTTCCTTCTCAACAATCCTTATTGTCTTCACCTGAATAAATTCATAAAACAAATGCTTGTAATAATCTGTTAAATAATCGTTAAGATTAAGCTTTTTTCATGCAAAATTATTCATTCAAGAATAAAGAAAAAAAATGTGTCAGAAACGGTGAAGCGATACTGACTGTAGGGTTTTTATGTAATTAGTCTAAGATGTTGGCCAGGCTGCACAGGCCTTCACCAGTCTCAAGCAATGCATGATTGCACTGCATTATTGGTTTTCTTACACCAGCAAATCTGTTGTTTTTTTTCTGTAAGGACAAGCCATCTTGGCTTTTTCTTTACATTTTTACAGTACATACATGTTTTCTCTGAGGGTGTCAAAACAACACTAGCTGTGACCTAGGTTATTCCGTAAAAATGCTTATGAAATATTCCCTTAGACTGCATAAAATAGAAATAGACTGCAAATAGACTACATTCGGATTAGCCAGGCTAGCGCCACCTAGTGCTTCCGTCTAATATTACATTTCACTAGACCACAGTCAGGGATCTCTCCACTAACTTAGGTTTCCTCCTCAAATTTTTGGCTTGGCAATCAGGGAACCTAGGGCTCTGGCATGATCAACATGTTAAAGTTAAAGATTAAAGTTATCAGAAAGTACTAAAACTTTCTGCTCTTATATCCCCCACATTCCACTCATTGTATGTGCTTAAATCACAGTAACAAGGTCTGTTCAATGAAGCAGGACCATTTGGTTTGTGTTTCTGTAACAGTGCATGCATAATGCTGATTACATTTTGGGAAAGACTTTAGAAGACACTACCAAGGGAACTGGTCTTTTAGTGTGAAAGAGAATGTTTGATGCTTTGTGAAAAAGCAAATTGTCTGTAAAGAAACAAAAGCTTACATTCAAGGTGTAACAAAATAATTGAACCATTAAAAATCTGCCTGCAAACAGACAAGAAATATGTGGGATTTGGAAAGAATGACAGAAAGATAATTCAAGGATTCTCAGTAAGATGACTTTGACACTCTCTATAGCCTATTGAACTAGTGAGCCGATAAATTCATATTGCCAAGTAAAATCCAACAAGAAATGACTAAGAAAACTTGACGTGACATCAGATGTAACCTTCACTGACAGTGTGAACAATCTGACACCAAACATAGACCCTGAAATGCCAAAGCACCATAATCAATATCTCTAGAATATCCTGTACCACATTCACGCAATCTCTGAGGATGACACACCTTCAGATTAATGATTATGCTTTCAGAACTGCCCCCCCCCGACAGTCTTGCTAAAAGTAGAAAAAGTGCAAAACACACATGCTATCCATAAGGTTAAAGAGCACCTATGCTCATAAGAAGAGGTAGAGGAAGTAGATGACTCAAATACTTTCTGAAGAATGTTATTTTATTGTGAATTCAAGTTTGTAATCTTTATAGTAGAGCTCTAAAAAAAATGTGAGAACTCCACTGTGAGAACACGCACAATAACACTTCTACATTGTGAGAGCTCTTGCAAACTACATGAAGTACCCTGTGTTGAAAGGGAATGAGGAGACAATTCTTTATAATAATTTCTGTGTGAAATTATCTTATCATCAACAACTCCTTCGAAATATGGCTCCATATTAGAGCGACTCCAATCTTTCCAAAAATATTTTTAATTAACATTCCATTCTCAAGATAATTCCCTTTTTCATCAGTCAGTAGCTGAGGGCTCTTTGAAATATTACTTCACAGCCACCACTCCTGTCTTATATTCTAAATTAAAATTTTATTTTATACATGGTAAATCCACTTGTGGAGTCTTCAACATCTCCAAGCACACGAACAGACTCTTGTATTTCATTATGGTAGATGTTTTGTAGGACTACATAATGATGTTATTAAACCACAGTTGTACCCAACTCTGGGGTGATTATAAAAACCAATTTAGAACTGTCACTAGCTGAAGGGGCCCTTATACACTATACAGTGATATCCTGTAATCTCAGCAGAGCATAAATCATTTAGATTGTGCTCGTTGTGAATGCTGTGGTCCTACTGTAGCTCAGCCGGCTGTGACTGAGGCACTGTGAGGCAACAAGAAGAGCAGGACATGTTGAATATAAAGATTCAACTTCCAATGCAACAAAGTAATAAAACTAAGTCTTTATAGCTTGGAACTAAGCCCGTTTACAGTGATAAATTACCCCCGGCACTTGCTCCAAGCTTAAAGGTTTACAGACTTGGCGACAATCTAATTGCCCTCCCCAAATCCCTTTGTCTAATGTTCACAGGGATCTAGGCTGGCCTGTGGCCCTGACAGCAAACCTGACTGTAATGGCGTGGTACAGCTAAGCCTGGCCAACAATGCCTGTGATCAGAGAGCAGCTCGGTATCATTCCCCGAGTTAGCTGGGGTTGGCTAGTGTAGATTCGGCATGACAGGTAAAACTCTTAAAATATCTGGGCAGGAAACGTTCACGCTAGGCATCGGGGCAAAGGGTCGTAGAGAGGAGGAAAATCACATGTTAATGAACATAAATTAGGTGCAGATGCTGTTCAAATGCTGTTATGCCTGTAAAGCAGTGGTAATCTATACCATGTGCACAGAAACTGAGTATGCCCATGGTCAAGGACGTAATTAATGGACATTATTAAACAAAGTCAAAGCTGAAACAAAAGTCTAAGGGAGGTTGTAGGAGTAAAAGCCAGCAAGAGTAAAAAAGGAGAAAATAGACACAGAAAAACAGACAGGCAGACAGACAGAGTAGCCTATAATTTCATAAAGTTGGATATTTTATTTGTCATATAACAGCTTTGTCATTGTTCCAGAGGATTCAGGTGTGGCTGCCATTTTTCAGATTAATGGCAGGGATAGGAGAGGAAATCAACTCTCATCAATTTCAACAAAGGGCAAGTCATGAAAGAAAAATCAATATCAGGTTTGGCATGTATATTAATTCTATACTCATTTAAAATCTGATCTGGCAACACAAATACTCAAAATATAATCTGTTTTACAGCAATATTGAATTGCACGCCATGGGCAAAAACAGATATGCATATATGCATGTTTAGTCCCCTGAATGATGAGCAGAAATGGGGAAAAACTATTTCTGAGCGCAGAAGAAGCCAAATCAATTCTTCCATAATAGGCCTAGTGTGGTAGGCTACAGTATAGAAACCATTTTTGAAAGATGACATCATTGCCTTGCAAACATATTTCAGAAGGACTCTTTGGCCTCAGTGGACAAACACACAGAAGTCCCTGCGTGAGCTCCTCTGTTAGGTTGCTGACTTAGGAACTCAAGAGGAGCCCTTGCAAATCCACTACAGATGTAGCTGAATAAAAGGGCCACAGCTCAGTAGCACAAGAGTGTGTATTCTATCCAATTCCTCCTGAACAGGAAATAAAGAACACTGTCAATCCATTTTTTATAGACAGCCAGTGAGAGCATCACTCATTGCTCATTCATTGCTCATTGCTGGAAGGAATTTCAGCCATGCCCAGGTCACAAGTCAAAGGAAGATGAGGGAGAAAGAATGGCCTCTAATTTCTTTATGGGTAGTTTATTATGGGTCCTGTGGCTGCTTGTTTTCACACAACTAAAGCTCCCCTCGCCTGTAGATGACAAGGGAAGTAAATAAAGCTGTGTTAATTAGAACATAAAAGCACACAAAACAGCACTCACTTTGGTGTTAATTTAGCTCATGGCAACACATTCTGCCAATGTAATACCAAAAAAAAAACATGGACAAAAATACCCGTTCTTGAGCACAATGAGCGACTGCAGCCACTGTAGAACAATATTAAAAAAATCAATGCAGCAGACATTTCAAGCAGCAGATCATGTCATTTGTGTTACAGAACAGCTAATATTCCATCTTTTTTTGCAAGGCTTCATTGCTCTTGCAGCTGAACATGAAAGCGTAATGGGTGCCAGGCTCATACTCAAAACAAAGCATTTAGCCTTTGCTTGCACTCATTAACTGCCAACATCTGAGTAATGTCCTTGGCACAGTTTGATACAGACATTAGCTGTGTAGAACATCATGTAACATGAGGAAATTGCACAGCCTGGGAATATAGTTTTAACATGTGCGTGCCGAGCAGAGGTTTGGTTGTGATTTGGCGATGGCTGATTGCCAAGATGCATGGCTCTCCATACCAATCTGTTTTTCCCTTTCATGGGGGCTAATAAAATCTTGTTGGTTTCCTTCCTCCTGAGGAGGTCCGCAAACAACAAAGGTGAAGCTCACATCTCTTCCCAGCAACTCTAAAATCTCTATTCCCCTAATCAAGGTGTCACCTCTCTATGCTGACCCCGTGACTGCACGACTATAAAAACTGATAGCTGTAAATAGCAATAAACAAACAATCTGATAACTATTCCTCTAGTGCTCTGCATGAGGACAATCATTTCTTTCCTAGAGAATGATGCCATGAAACATATGTTTACCTCTTAAAACTGAATTGTAGAAAAAGCATTTGTGCTTTTTAAATAGGATCACACAAACCACACCACACAATATGACACTATGTCATATTCTGTAGGCCTATGCTTCAGTGTTTTATTAACTTGTATCATATTTCAATGCATATTGCCTTGGAGGCCTGTCTCATCCTTTACTGACAGAAAATGAATAAAGCTGTCAGAATTTGTTTTCCAGGGACATCTTTCAGACACTAATCTTGGCATGGATTCAAAGACAATTATGCTCATTGTAACGGAAGTGCTCCATCTGTTCTGAATGAAAACACACTCTATGTACTATATTTATGACACAAAATCGACGGGTCGTTGTGTCCTCGCATTCTTTGATACTGCCAATAAGCATTGAAGGGCATTGTAAAATAACAGGTTGGTGCTTAAAAGAAAATCACCCTCGCCTTCCAGCTCGGTGATAACGCAGAAAAGCTTTGATTTTCTAATGCGCATGGAAGCCTCAAGTTTCTAGTCATTAGTGTCTGTCCTTTCGTCCACATTTAGTTTACCAACATCAGTGTAGGGAGAGTATGGCCACTAATGAGCGGTCTATATCTCTGTCAAAACAAATAACCAAGTAAAGTTGTTAAAAAATAGCATGGACAAAAACTAATTTTTATCTTTACATGTTCCGAACATTGGAGCGTTTGCGCAAAGAGTGAACATGTATCACAATCTTAATTGAAGCAAGGATTAACATTTCAGAGCGGTGTAAACAATGTATACAAATAAACGGTACCCCTTGCTCTGTATCATAACATGTCAAAAACATTTCTTGCTGGTGTTAAAGATAACGGTTTATCTAAAATGTACTGTGCGTTTTTTAGATTTCCCAGATGTTCACCATTGCGTTCATTTTAGCGAGGAAGGCATCAAAAGCGGAGACAAATGATTACATATTCTGCCACACGCTACATTCATAATGCAAAAAGCTGTAGGAATATTATTTCCATCTCCAATGATTTGGCTTGAAGTCGTCGTGACAGTTCGGAACGGATAGGCTATGTTTCAATCAGACCAAACAGCTTTCAGCATTTACTTTTTCTGTGACGAATATTGGAATACTGATATGACAGTCATTAAAATATATACATAAATAAACATGACAATTGTTTAAACTTACCACCCGCTTCCTCTCCTAGCGTGTGTTCTGTCAGCGCTGATTGCGAGTTTATGATGGTATCAAAAGTGAAGTCCACACAGACGGGGAGGTGACTGTTGGACTTGGAGGAAGTCTTATCAAGCGATCCAAAAAGGCAGGTAGGAGGTGGCTTATCTCAGTCAAGTCAACCACAGACATCAACCACGGACAAGCAGCGATTGACTGTCCCAATTGCTATACCTGTGACAGTAGGCTATACACCGCAAATAAAAGCATGATCGTGTGTGAAAAGTCCCAACTTTGTCGGTAACAAAGGGATCTCAGTTACCAACACACGCATGTTTCTCAAAGAGCACAGGCACAATATGTTCTGTAAATTATGTATTTTGCCTCAGATAGTCAATTATAAGCTCCAGTTGTGCCATGCACATTCAATACTGTAGCGGCGGATTGTCCACAGGCGCAAGCAACATCTCCACAATCCTCAAGTTTGTAGAGGGACGGATTTCTCCGCCCCCACGGTCAAAGCTTCATTCTCATATCTGTCCAAACCTTAATCCAGTCCCCCAGTATTCCCACAGTCGGATATAGTCTTTCTCGTGTAGGATTTGTCATGGCCTGACTGAAACACACTTCCTGTTGCAGTGTTTTATGTAGGACACTAGGTAAATGCATATGTCATCACTCACGGCATCCAACTAACTTACTGGCACCAGAATTGAGTAAGTATTGTTTAGAATCAATGAAAATATTGTCACATACTGTTTTTTAAAAGGCGTAAAATGTTGTCTGTCTGTCTGTCTTTTGTGCATAAAAAGAGAGAGGGGTGTAGAATAAGGCAAAATAAAGTGATGGAGATGGGGGTGGCTATACAGTTGAAGGTGATAAAATGGTGTGGAGAGAGGGAACATGCCATTAGCACTACTTCTATACATTAACAAGGGGCACCCAAGAGCAACAGGGGCAAGGCAAAACTCCCTACTGAGGAAGAAACCTTTGGGCAGAACCACGACTCAAGCGGCCAAACCAACTGCCAGAGGTCAAGTGGAAGAAGCAGTGAAGGGTCTCTAATGTATATCGGGGTATTGGCCAGTGTACAACATGTATGTGGGTGGGAGAACACACTGTTAAGGACAGCAAAGGACGTGGTGTGCTGTTAATGGATGGGAAAATGGCTTAGGGTGGGTGGGAGGGCTGCAGCTATATTGTGAAATGAACAGAAGCCATCAGCTTCCAAATTGTAGGCCCACAGATTAAAGGTTTTTCAGCTACATCAGTTTTCAGCACCCAGGAAATGAAGTTCTGTTCTACTGTTATCTGCTTTTTTCTCTTCCATCTTAGATGCATTTTCATTCTGAAATAGGAACAGCAGTGATATGTTTTTCAATCGTGTGGTAGAGCACACCTGTTTTATTCTGACTGCTGATGCCAAGTATTGGAAATGTGGCTACAAGCTGCAAGCACAACAACGTTTCTGGAAAAAAAAAATAGCCAAAACACTAAATAAAACCAGTTAAACACTAAGTAATGGGCTGATGGCTTCACGCTGTTAAACTGGCAGCAGTATGGCCAGGCTTATACATAGTGAACAGGTGAAGTATAGGTAGCAATAGCTTTTTAATAGACTGGAGGGCATGATCAAAAGCCAGGGGCAATTTTCGCTGACGATCCAGGGGAATGAGATTGTCGTCCCTGTGTGTGTGTGTGTGTGTGTGTGAGTCTCCCTCTCTCTGTCTTTCTCTCTCTCACTTTCACTCTGTGTATAAGTGTAGCCAACCACACATTGATTGTGCTCTGGCTTGGAAACTGTAACCCAGTATCACTTTCACTTTGTTAGAAGTGTTATTGTAACAGTTGGTTTCTGAACATAAAACTTTAAGCACTGTATTTTATAAAACCACCATTTCAACCTGCACACTCCAATTGAATGCTTCGGATGTGCTGCAATCCAGCTTTTTGGACTCCAAAACCAATTCTGATTCTTTGTGTACACTGATCAGTCGATATCTGATACCGATCTGATACCATTATTAAATTTACAAATTGTATACCTCACTTAATGGAGGGCAACTGGCTTAACTTGTATATTCCTTTTCTAACTTTGCCCTCCTAGGACAAAATGAAAAACATATACCGATATAAATGTGATTAATCGTTATTTTTTATTAATTAACAAAATAATATTTCAGAGTTTTTTCCCCAATTGGCCACAGATTTGACATTGGCTAAACTCCCAATGAAGTGTCAGCCCAAGGCTGTGATCATCCACCCAGAGCATGCCATACACACACACACACACACATACACACAGTCACACACACACATCTCCAGCCCCTAATCAGCACCTCAGTGACACTTCACTCGCATAGCACACACAAATAACTCTCTCTCTCTCTTTCTCTCTGTCTCTCTCTCACTCTCTGTCTCTCTCTCTGCTCTGTCTCACATGCACACACACACCCACACACATCACTCACACTCCAACAGCAGCCTTCACACCACACTCTTCACCTTTCCCAGAGTCAAGGTGATTTACTGGAAATGACGGGTTCCAAAGTCAGGCCTGAAAAAGGGGAAATTGTGGCGTGCATTTGGATGATAGTCGTGCTTTCTTGTTGATCCGCTGCAGACATGGAAATATCTGTGTCACTCCGTAGCCAAACCTGCTGTCATTTCCATACTCTGATGGTTAAGGAGTCTCAGAGCTAACAGTCAAACAACAAAACTGGGTCTCGACAGGGAGAGATTTCCATGCGCGTCTTTGTGCGAAATCATGTGGTTTAGGAGACGGCACTTCTCCATATTCTGCTGCAAGGATGCTTCAAGAACCAAGAGCATAATGGAAGCCATAATCTGTGCAATTCTAAAATATTTATATCGACTGATTTTTCTGAGGAGCATGATACACTTGAACTCACCTTTACTGAAAGAAACCAGACCCCCACAGCACAGTATCTCACATTATTCATGTTAAAAGGCATATAATGTAGAATATAAAGTAGGATTGCAGTAATATAACATATTATAAAGTAGGATGAAATGGTTAACATAAAATGTTCCAGATAACTCCATACATGTAAAATGTTTTATGAAAGGTTGCCCCGGCTATAAGTGTATCAATACATTATGCTCTCCTTAGCTTTAGATTTAGATAGGTTTACTGATTATTCCTGTTCTATACCTTATAGGTTAATTTAGTTTTTTTCTGTAATTTAAAATCATACACAGTTCAAAATCCCATAATGTAGCTATTTGCAATACTCGATTTAAGCAGCATGGGCACAAAGTTAAAGAACCCAATCTAGACAGATAAGTCAACCGTACTGTAGATAGATGCAAAGAAAGGACATTGGGATCCCTTATCATGAACCTGTTTGATATTTGTTGACCATGAAGAACAACCCCCCCCCCCCACACACACACACACACTCACACTCTCTCTCTCTCTCTATGAAATGACTACAGTACACAATGTGTCCCTGAGGGCATAAATCAATAGGTCCGGTGTCCCATGGCTCATAAATTGCTGTCCACCTCGCACAGTCTGAGATCCTCGTAACTCCTTCCCCCTGGTGAAGCATCATGGGTCTGGCTGTAATATGACAGAAATCTGTTAACACACACCTGATTTACCTCTCTCCAGGACATGAACCCCACGACACTCGGCAGCACTCCTTGTCTACCCTGCCATGATTAACCTCTGTTAAACTGTTATGGATGACCCCACTATCACCATGTTGGGTTTGGGTTATTTTACTTCAACTTCCTGACTGGGAGTTATGGAGGGTTTAAAAAAAATTCCAGAGCCTGCAGGCAGTAATGCTCACAGTAGGCTAGTAGAAATCAGACAGAATAGTTAGTTGTAATGTATCTGGAGTTTGAATAATTTGAATAATTTATTTGATTATGTAAATCAAATTTTATAATTTTGTCATATGTAATCATTGAAATATTAAAGACTTTTTTTTTGCAGTCACACACTGTTCTGGCTGGAAGGACACTCATCTCAATGCATGAGATATTAGCCTTTTAATTTGTTTTGATGTTGTGATGGATATTGAGTAGATAAATGGCAAAGTCATTTTTGGGAAAGGACAAATCAAAGTGCTTCACACTGTTCTCTGTGTGTGCCAGCATTGCCTCCTTAGTCCGAGCACAAAGCTGTCATGCAGAGACCCTTGCTGACCTAACCTCTGTCAATATATACTGTCAATGTGACTAGTATGTCTTTTAGGCAATAGATCATACAGTACACATCCAAATGTTCAGTGAGAATTTTGATCAGCATTTGTATTTGTTCAAAAGCAATACATGTTATTGTTGATTCCATTGCGGTTAGTGGCATGAGAGAGAGGGAGTGGGTGGATGGGCACGCAAAAGGCCTGAGGGGGCCAAAGAATCAATGACCTCTGGGTGGTGGACAAACAACCAGAATAGAAGCACAAAGCCTCTACATTGATTTCTGCTTCCTCCGCGCGGCACTAGTAATGACCCAGGTTCCCCTGGCTCTTCCTCTTTATCCCCCTAACGTGTTTGCCTTCTTCATCTCTGTCTGAATCTTGCACAGGCGAAGGCCAGGCGAGAATACAGGCGAGAGCGAGGGAGAAAAATGTAATCTTTGTCTCCAGAGAGAAACAGGCTGGGCCTCACGGTGGCACTGCCTCAAATTCCCATAAATCCACCGCAGTCCTAAATTACCTCGCCTGGAGGAGAAAGGCCACAAAGCATTTGGCATTCGAGGATGATGGATAGCGCTCTCAGTCTCCCAGATCCAACCTGATATCGAGCTTTCCTTGTTACAATTTTGCATGTGACTGGGCTTTGCGGCAGAAAGATGGAGACTGTTGACAAAATTGAAAGCGCGGGACATCGGGAAAATGAAGAAAACTACGCAGATTTGTTTACGGTGGTGACAGCTGTGAAAAGCTGACAGATGAGGGGAAATGTAACAAATTATGATTGTGTGCCACAAAATGCCTCATCAATTCAACACACACCACATTGCGTGTGCAGTTGGAGAGAGGAAGATGGGTTGAAATGTTCGGAGTCAGGAAAGCCACCGGACTCCATGGTTTTTGTTTTGGTGCAAAGTCACGTAGACAGAACTGGACCCTTTTAAGGCCACCTAATGGAGATTTTGTCTTCCTGCTAGAGACAGTAATAAATGGAAATGTTCAGGACCCCTGGGTCTGGAGAGCGCAAGGGGGGAGCAAGGCTAGGCTACACTGATGGCTCTTTATTAGGGCGAAATTACATTAACCAAATGAAAGGGAAAGAATCAGTCTAGCATGCATTAGATCTCCAGTTGCTCTGTCCTCTCCTGTATGCCTGCCCATTCTCTGCTTGTCCTTCCTGCTACAGCTTAGATAATGTGTGTGTGTGTGTGTGTACGAGCCATTGGCTCAAGAAAATCGTGTTTGCCCTGCATAATATCACTGCATGGCACTGGCCCGGAGACTAGGCTGGAGTACTTGAGATTGCATACTGCAACCCGCACCAGCGATTGTGCAGAACTTAAGTAAATCAGTGTGACAATAACTGAATTGGAATGGTCAAACCAGAGGAACATTTCAGGACAGATCATAACATAGGTGCCCATTAGAACTTTTGATGGCTTCTTATGGTCACTGCAGACAATATACGTCTAGAAATTTACATAAATGTTAAGATGTCTCAAGATTTACCACTGTGTAGATTTGGAAGAAGGTTTTATGGAGCCGATGTAATCAATATCAAAGGTGTTACAGTATATAATGGGATCATTATATAACTAATTGAAATATCCTTAACCTAAGCGCAAGTGCTACTAACTGTAAAAATTGGTACGCAGCGGACAGTCATGAGGTTCATGTGAGCTCCGTTGCTTACATAAGAACAGAATGAACAAACACACCAAACAGACACTTTTTCTTTTTTTTTGGAGGCAGGATGCCACCTGTGAATTTTCCCATGAAGTTGGCTCAATGGATAAAGCTCAATAACCTTTGGACATTAGACCCATAACCACGGATGGGTTACTTCCAAAATACAATACATATATATTTATGTTATTTCAAAACAATAACCTTACAACAATTATATTATACTGTCTGTAAATTGTAATATATTACGTGACCCCTGCATTACATGACTCCTGCACTTTTAGGTTTAGTTTTGAAATTACATATGATGTGCATTTAGCTAATTCTTCATTTCATTATTACCAGTGACTGAATATAGACTAAATAGTGAGATCGTCTGTAGAGACACGTCTGCTAAAATACCAGCCCACCTAGCACCCTCCACAGCATGCTCTCCTGGTGACCCCCGCTGCATCCATCACATGATCTGGTTATCCAACTAGCAAAAGAAATCTGCAGGACCACACAACTTGTGAGAGATTGTTTGTAATTTACTGTGGTCTGGGAGTTGGTATGACCGTACAATGCTCCTAGAAATATGGGATGTCTGCTGACAAATAATCAGAAGAATCATCAGAATGGTGTCTGCAAGTTCATTTTTTACAGACACAAAGTCCATTTTGCAAAAATTTGACAGAAATAATCTTTATGCAATTTTATTTAATGTTTCATTCAAAATAATGTTTTGTGGATTGTTTTGGCATGATATATTTTACTTGATAATAACATTCAAAATGGCATTTTCATTAAAAAAACACTTTTTCTATAAGATAAAAACAACTCAGTTTTGGCATATTTCTGAAGATGAACGTACAGTTTTGCTTCCAACAGCTTTTACTCTCAGTAAATTCACCCCTGTATACAGATTAATGATGTGTTGTAACTATGGAAGAGGGATGATTCATCCACAGTGGTGGGGCCTGAGGCATGAAGATAGGGAAATTAAATGGTTATTTAATTTAAGAGAAAGAAGTACAACCTGCTTGTCAAGCTGTTGCAGTTACTGCAAGATATTTTTACTATACTGAAATAACTATGAGAATAACATATAAATATATTCTGATTCCAATACTCTCACCGCAAAGCTTGCTGCTCTCTTAAACTAACCAGGAAATCATGGAATGTCAGTAGCATCACATGTCAGCGAGGTTTCTATCAAATGAGTTCTTTCCAGAAATAAGCACTCCCTTAGATCTGACATAGCATCTCACAGCTTCTCTTCCTGTGCCTGCAGCAGCACGAACATGTGTTGTCAGTTGTCGGTGTGAAGAATGTTTGTGGGAAACAAGAAAGTGATTGCAGGGGGACCCGAAGACCTTGGACGTTTCCCATATTTAGACCCTCTGCCATTCGCACTTCCCTTGTTGGCCAGAAACAATATCCACCTCCCTTACATCCCGGCAGCATTCAGACAACCACTGCTGTTCTCTAGCGAAAGCTATTGCAGACAGCTGCCACCCTTTAATTTGGTCTGTGCCTCCACTGGGAAATGTCATTTCCCCCTCAGGCCACACATAGGTCCTGTCTCTTGAAATTTACATTTCCCTCAGGCACCAGCAAGGCCACCCCGGCTCATAGAATAAGGACTCCGACTCTGGTCTAAAATCTCACTTCACTCCTGAGAAATTTTAATTAAAATCCACCACATATAAAGGAAGGATAAGGGGGTAAGTCTCATGAAAAACCTGACACGCATTCTGCATCACAGAGCCAGTGAAATTATGTCTGGATGGACAGAAGATGACCTGCTTGACAGTGACATATTCCGTCACAATATTTCTCTTCTAGGAAACACAGGGTGTTATAAATAGATTGTCAGTGGATTTGAATTGGTCTTTTAGCTGCTCTTTAACTCAACATACTCCAGCGAGCATGTCAGGTTAAATTTTTCTCCAAAAACAAGAAAAAAAAAATAGGAGAGACTGACGCACATCTCTACAGTTACTCTGCTCTTTCCCTTGGCCCCTGCTCTTGGTTGAGCTTGCCTGTGTGGCCTGGCCTTTTCCATGCTAAAGAAAGCTTTTTTTCACAGCCCTATATGAACACTATAAGGGCACACCAGGTAGAGAGAAGAAACCGTGACAAGGGAGGAACAGGCGTTTTCTTCCCTTCATCACTATCTCCTGGAGGCATAAATTGGTCAAACTGAACTCATATGATTCATTGCTGCCACTAGCTATTGGCAGTATGAAATGTTTGGCTGTATATAGGCTTAGCCTTCAAGCAGGAGTTACTGTATGTTTCTTCATCAATGCCCACAAATGAATCTCTCTCTCCAGCCTCTCTTTCTCTCTCTCTCTCTCTCTCTTTCTCTCTCTGTGCGTGTGTGTGTGTGTGTGTGTGTGTGCATTATTGTGGAAGAAGTTTTCAATTGACCACGTTTAGGTGCATGTACGACTGCAGTCATGGAAAGGCCAATGAACACAGCAGCCAGCAGTTATTTGTTAAATTATTTATGGTGATAACTTGGCTGGCAAATGCATCTGTCTGACTTTATGACTAACAGCACAAAACAGAAAAACGAAAACAAAAGCAACACAACCGGGGATGTGGGTGGGGTGGGGGACCCTCCTCCATCCATCAGAGTGAAGGCGAGACTTGCGCACCGCCACTGAAGAACCTGACTCAAGTGAGATCTGAGCTTTATCAAATGCCAGCACTCAAGTTTGTTTTATTACTGGATTTTGCCAAGGCTTTGAATTGATTGCACAACACCAATCTGTAAGCAGCTCCAATAAAATTGTGCTTGTCAGGGTCACACTTCTGTCAAGAGCAAATAGTCTTGTCTGATTTATAGACCACTGAGGTGCGCACCCCACTCCCATAGAGAACGGTAACAAATTCTATTTATGGCCATCACACTAGGGATTTTTTTTTATTTAAGTTAATTTAGCCAGATCAGGCCACTTGATTGCCTAATTAATCGAGGATGGGAAAAGCAAACGACAAAGTTGGTCATTCTGTGCTTGTCTGACAAAACCCTAATGACCTGCTCCAGTATATCAAGGAAAGGTTAATGGGTTTGAAAATCAAACAGTAACAGAGATAATGCAAGGGGACATGCTATTTTAATGGCATACAGCACAAGGAAAGCAATACAGATAGCTAGGAGATGGGTACAAACTGTGTTTACAGTACACTGCCTCAGTACACTATCTCCATTTCTTAAAATGTATACGACCTCAGGTGAATAAATTAAAGGCACTTTTCACTTAGACACAGAATACATTTATGTACATTAAAGGCAAACAAGCTGTAAACCGTCAACCTACATATGTTTGAATGTTTGTTCTGATTGATTTATTTGCTCAATGATCTGACCTTCAACATGTTTTCAGTGGCATCCCCTGACAAATTTTACCGAATCTGCTGCCGGCTATGTTTCATATTACATGTTGTGTCTGCTGGGGCGTCAGCTTTGTCTATAATGAATGCCTCCTGGGGACTTATGTAAGCCAGGAGGGTGTAGGCGAAGGGGCCATTTAAAGAGCAGTTGTCCGCCTGTCACCGGTACAACTTGTCACATAATCTCTGAAGTGAGAAGTCTGTCACATTATCAGTGTTCCTTTCCTGCAGAACCTTATACCGGGGCACAACTCGTGGACTTTTGTGCGGCAGGAAGTCCTGTTGGCATGGAAACTGTCCTCCCTCCCGGATTGGAGCCAGAGTTGCAGCCATAAATGTGATGGCCGCTGCTAGGGCCCTAATCAGTGCCATTGTTCAATGAGTTGCCAGGCGATGACACCGTGTCAGGGCAGAGGACAGAATTATGTCGGCCTCACCAACTGGATCAATTAATCTGCTGTCCTGTTCAATAACTTCCATTCCCTTTATTCTGCTGCATTACTCCTATCTGTATGCATTTAACAAAGTTACCAAAGTCTGTCCCTGTTAGACTGTTACATTAAGAGTGTAAATAGCATCAATAGAAGAGGCCCTGTTGGAAAAAAGAAACCAGTTCTCTGAGATGAATTTTCCTTGGGCACCAGGGACATTCGTATTTCTACAGTCGATATCATTTAAAAAAGAGATGGTTTAGCTTCAACATCAGGAAAAAAAATGCAGTTGGTTATTGATGAAAAATGACAAGGCGACAGTCACCTCTACAGATTAGCTGTCATCGGTTGTCAGACATCAATACTGTTCACTCTCTACTTTCATTAAGCTCCTCAATTTACCCCAAACCATTTCTACCATCACCATCATTTACAGTCAACTGGTGAATGGTTGAAATGTACTTTAATAAAGTATTGTTGTCAGGGTTACACCATGGAAAAGCAGTCATGAAAAAATTATGTCTGCTTTTCAAAAATCAGATTTAATCCCAGACAATATTGCCTTTGGTTTTATAGTGTTGTTGTTCTTTTTTTTTTTTTTTTAAGAAATCAGCCAGTTTTATACACCATTTATTTTTCTTGTTAACATGGTACAGACTATTATTTCATTGACACTCTAATGTTATGTGTTAATATACAGTATGTATCTTTCAGTAGACACATCAGTAGATTACATTGCTACTGAACGCACACTACTGTATGCATACAAGCTATGGAACACTCCTGTCAGGGGCCATTTCACTTGAGCTGGTTGTTTCTTACCCAGAGATCTCATCTGAAAGTACTAACCATTGACTTTTTAATCATGCTCATGAAAGTCATTGAATTGTGAATGGTTCGGTTCCTTGCAGTGAAAGAGACAGCCAAGAAAAATAGTGATTGGCCCACACAGTAGGGAAATAATCTCTTGTCATTATGCCTCTCTCCTGTCACAGCAACAGAATGTGTTGTTGAATGGTCCTTCCTCTTGAAGAAGAGGGCCTCTTTCTTCTTGCTGTCAAGAATGGCATGGTGGGTATACATGTTACGTCACCTGATAGACCAGACTCTTTCATTTATCCTACCATATGATCAACTGTAACTAACACTGATAAATGGACTCCTGAACCACCATTAATGGTGGTCCCTCACTGACACTGCAGTAAGTTGTATCCTGGGGATAAGTAAACAGTATTTTCATAACCATTACATAACCATCTAGAAACACCCCCGGTGCCTTGAACACATTTTATAGATTAATTCTCAGTGGCATTCTGATGTCCCTTATGGAATATTGCTATATAACATTTGTCATGGTGCTTCTTTATAGCGAGTAGCATTTTCCACCAAGGGCCATTATTTCACACAGTGTCCACATTTTTGCTTTCTGTGCATTCTAGTTGTATTGCTACAGCCACTTCTGCGTAGTCCCTCTTTTGACCCCCCTGGTGATATTTTTAACAGCTTGTTTGGAATGTTCTGCCATTAATGACAATAGCAGACGCTCAGCTTCCTTCGGCTCGGCCAAACAAAAACAACTCACTAACGCCCTCCACCGCCACCACCCACCCATCCACCCCAGCTCCTCTTATGCCGCCTCTCTTCCCTGAGACGAGGTAATGAGAGGCTGGGGCTGAGGACTATGCCTGTAAGAGAGTAGGGGCAGTGGCTGCAGTGATGGTGGTGGTGGTGGTGGTGGTGGTGACAATGGTGATGGGGGCATGGTGGTCTGCTCTCCTGAATGTCAATTTGATTGCACGTAAATGTCAAGACCTTCCCGGACTATGACCATATAACTGGGGACCTGCACGGTGCCACAAAAGTTAACTGATCTTACATAACAGCTGATTTATCTTCCTACTTTGATGCACCTCTGGGATTTCAGCGACGCCAGGACAGCACAGCGCAAGGCCAGTCATGTACAACAGTGCCCAGGAGAGACCTTTAGATAAATCACAGATAGTATCAGCACAGCGCATATCCAGAGAGAGAGAGAGAGAGAGAAAGAGAAAAAAACAAGATCTCCTAGAACGACAGACAGTGCCTTATAGCCTGCCATTTTCGAGTAAAGAACATAAAGCTGCTGTCTTAGGCAGACATTCACATTATCCACATTTTTAGGGCAGCGATGCAACTTCACCTCAGGGGATGTTAGCACTGAAATTGGACTGACAGAACAGCTCATCTGTTTTTTTGTCAAGGCCGAAGGAAAGAGTGACACACCAAAAACAATTTGGGCCAGCATATAAGCTCTCCATTGTAGATTTCGATAATTCAAGAAAATAGTGAGTCCGTTAAAGAAAATGGAGATGATGAGATGACGTTGGCTGGTGACGCCAGGCTATGGACTAAAGCCACGAGGGGAGCAGGAGGAAGTGACCGGAAGGCAAAGAAGTGGCAGTGACTACCTCCTGTTTTCTATTTCACTCGGAAGCCAGTGAAAATGTGCATCACTGCACACCACACCACAATGTGTGAGAAGAACTGTGCAATGCTATATACATTTTTATTCAAAATATGACAGATTAGGGAAAAAAAACTAGGCCTATTTATCATAAAGGCCATTTTCAATCTGGCACCTCCGAGAATCAACTTTAATATTTGACTTGTAAATATTTAAAATGGCGCCCAGAGAGCTGTAAGTCATCTTAACACAGAGGGGAGCTTTTCAGTCACCACTCATATATAGAAGGCCCACCCGTGAGTGCCGCCTACGCAAACATCATTTACATATTTCATTTTAATCAAAGGACATTCTGACAAGTGATGAATGACAGTTCAAAAGGCTGTTATTATGAATTGAAGCTGATATGTAGGAGGGGGCTATTGGCCCCTGATCTTGCTGGCCATTTTCAATGGCTTATCATGTTTTTCTGTAAACTACACAGCGTAATCTCTCAGGGCAAACTCATTTAATGAACCAACAGGTTATTAACATTTTCAACAGAGCAGCATTTATCTGAGGGTAAAGTCATTACAGAATGTTCTAGTGGTTCTGTGCAAGGGCTTGACACCGCTGTCATTCCACTAAATGAAATCAAAGAGGCTGACAACAAGGAGATAAAGGTGATTGCACCGCAGTATTATAAAACATGAATTTATATTTCTGTCCATTGTTGAATGGATTGTCATTCAAATAGGATTATAAAAACAGATGTCTCCATTGCAGTGAGCTGTCTACTTCAGATACTGATAAGAAATGTAAAATGTGTGCTCTTGCCCATCTTTTAAGAAGATTAGAACAGCTGTAGTCATCCTAATCTATAGCTGTTATGATTCTAATAATAACAACAAAATGATAAATTGATGAGACAAGGAAAGGAAGCAAGGCAGACAGAGTTAGACAGACAGAAGAAAAGGAAAACAACATGCCATGCAAAATGCCAATGAAATGTGGGTCTGAACCTATATGTCAAGTTGATATGTGGGTATACACTAGACATGCATGCAAGTGCGTGTAAACACAGTGCAGTCACACAGTGTGCGCATACAGTAATTATACATTAAGTCATATATAACATGCTTACGTGGTAGGTCTGGTACTAAAAAGACCCCATTTATTAATGTATAAAGAGCACATTACCAATGTCAACAAGATTTCCAAAGAGTGCTGTATCCTGACCTGGCCTACAATACTGACAAGCTCAAAACAATTTATATACAACTAGCGATCAATATGAAGCACAATAGCAGTGATTATAGCCTTTGTATGGTATAGCAATTTACAGCCAACCTGTAACTGACATCCCAGCATCTCCATACTTCAGCTTTCATCACAAAGGCAATCATTTTATGAGAAAGAATTTGAGCATGTAGGCCTATTGCAAATCCAACTGCTTTTGGACTGCGTGTGCAAAGACAACCTGTCCTCTCTGTAAAGACTTGTAGGCCCACTAATGTCAAAGAGATTCATTTGATGAATGATTTAAAACAGGAATAGCTGTTTACTTCATACTCTCTCTCTCTCTCTCTCTCTCTCTCTCTCTCTCTAGGCCTCTATTAGGCCTACAGTCTATTAAAGGTTAGTGCAAATTATAAAACAAAGCCACGGCAGTTTTTCAAACATTAAACAACTGAATCAGAAGCAAGATCATGATGTCGTGAAAAAGTATAATAAAGAAAATATTTGCATCCTATGTATTATCCGTGGCCCACTGGGCTTCAGGCTTGAAACCAAAGGTTTGCTGGTTCAATCTCTGACCAGTAGGCTAGACAATATTGGAAATGCCCTTGAGCGGCACCTAACCCCTACCCAGGTGCTGCTGCTGTGCTGTGGTTATGCTTATCTTAATATGTGTGTATTTTACAGGTAAATACAGAGCCCATGTTTTAAAAGAGTATATCGAGAGTAAAAAACAGTTCTAATAATTAGACTGGTCCTGTAGCCTTGGAGCGAAACAGGAATTCAACAGCATCCAGCATCAGTAGTACGGCTATTAATTCCTGTGGATTAATGAAAGTACATGGCCAAAGAGCGACCTCTCGTGGGCGATGGTTGTACTCTTCAAGAATCTCAAAATCAACACAAAATAGATACAAACTGCTGTTCAAAATATACGCTACTGTTTTGTCTGTTTGTAGTATTATTATTATAGGCCTACTATTATTATTGTATCTGTAAAGCTATTGCCTGAACAAAAGTGTTTCGGTATTGTTAAGTTACTGCCACTAAACCATGCACAGGCATGCACAATCTGTAGCTACGATGACGAAATTACAGTTGTTGACACTCTTGTAGCCTGCAAAATACCGGAAATGGTCGTTTTCAAACGGTGGTGATCTCAGCTTGCAAGGGGTCCAGCAACTGCAGCAGCTGTAATGTAAACAGTGCCAGCTAGTGAAACTTAATTGACTGTTGACATTCATGTTAGCTGCGCAGAAGCTTGTTTGGGTTTAATATTTGCTTTGGTGACGTGGTCATTGATAATTGACCGATTTGCAACGCTAGGAAGAAGAAGACATGACGGTATGTGTTTATCTCATTTAAGAGGCAAGACTATGCAGAGGAAACTAACGACAGAGCGAGCTTGTTAGCAACTGATTTAGCATAACATCTGATGTTAGCTGAGGTTTGCTACCCATAATAAAAACAACACGACCTGTCAGTTCATGCCAGGCCTGCACAACTATAAGGTTATTGCGCCTACGCTCTGAAAGATCTTCTTTTCTTAACGTTACTTATGCGAGTGTGCCGATTCGACTAAATGTGCACGACTTCATGACCTACTGTATCCTCGGAATACTGTCACGAACTTAGTCAGATTGCAGTAATAGATCTCCAAGTTATGTAGCAAGATAACTTTTTCACTGTCAATGAATTTGTACAGTAGTCATGTTTTGGTTTGCTAATGCTATTATTGTGAAACTGGAATTTTGTTTTGAAGGCTTTCACTTGCACCGTAATCTTTACTTTTTTCATCACAAGATCATAAGCTAGCTAGCTTAGTAAGCAGATCTACTGCTTCCCATTTCCCTATGTAGAGGCCATGCCATGTAGGCCCTGTAGTTCATTTGTCTTAATGTGGTCATGTCAACATTATTTATGGTCAGAGAAATACTAAATGTGGTAAACATTTAAAATGATTATATCAAAATAAACATTTCAATTAACTAATGAGATTTCAATTTTTAAAATGCGTAATGCTGTTGTAAACAAATTGTATTGAAATAATGTCTCTCCCTCTTTCTCACACACAGATATATATGCTGCATGAGGGAAAACTTGAGATAATGTGAGCTTGGACTTTCAAGTTCACCTGCAGACATGGCTGAAGATGACAAGAAGAGGCCAGTGGGGGGCTCAATAGTCAGTCCAGCACGGTCTTGTGTTCGACAGAAGTACCACAGCAGTAGGCATTCCAAGGGTCTGCTGGATGGCCTTCTGGCACTGAGGCATGGTGGCATTCTGTTTGACGTGGTGCTTCTTGTCGAGGGCAAGCCCATCCAGGCTCATCGCATCCTTTTGGCAGCCTCCTGTGATTACTTCAGGTTTGAAACAGCAAGGCTTTTGGCCCTTTGACCTTACAGGGCGATGTTACTGCTGCTTTATAAAGTCCGCTTTAGAAGGATTTGGGAAGTGAAAATGTTTTTGTTCAGTTGTCTTCTGTGTTTTTTGCAAGTGTTGTAGTCCTCAGGACTTTGAAAGCAAGAAATGTTGTTTACCTTAACTGAAATAAATGTGATTGAAGGGACCTCTCAATGTTCTCAGTGTTGCCATTGTACATATTTTACAATGTTGGCAATTGGCAAGGGGGCTATTTCCTTTTTTTGTGGAACAGGATGGATTTAGCTTAAGTACACTGTAACTACCCTGTTATAGATATATACGTAAATGAGTGTATGGGGACATATATTATGTCTTTGGTTTTGGAACCTGCAAATGTCATGTGAAACCAAATGTGCTTTTGTAGGGGAATGTTTGCAGGGGGCCTTCGAGAGATGCAGCAGACAGAGATTGCAGTACATGGTGTAACATACTTGGCCATGACAAAACTCCTGGACTTCATCTATACCTCAGAGCTGGAGCTGGACCTAGACAGCGTGCAGGAAGTACTTTCAGCTGCCACTCTGTTGCAGGTAAGTCTGCTTTTGTTCTGTATAACGCAGGTTCGAGCCCCACTCTACCTGACCCCTACCTGTCCTTGAGCAAGACTGAACCCCAAATTGCTCCTGGTGGCAGGCTGGATCATTGCATGGTATTCCCCTCCACTGGTGTGTGACTGTGTGTGAATGGGTGTGTGATTGGGTGAATGCCATAGCAGGCGGCGCGTGTAGACGCAGTGTCTGGCTCTCCTGACCGGGCGCATCACTGTGGGATAGCTAGAAACGTAATATCGATTCCTCTGTATGTCCAGTATATGTAGAGAATTGACAATAAAAGAGACTTAACTTAGAACAGCACTTGATGGGAGCTCAGAGTGTGCAGAATGGACAGTGCTCAAGAAGACTAGGCTAAGGCTGCATAAGGCTGTCTAATCTATAAGGCAATGACATTGAAATGACCTAGTCCAATAGTAATGTGAAGGAGGGAGCCCCGTGGTCTTGGTAAAGTAGACACATCAGACACAAAAACGTATAACATTTTAGTATTACCAAAAATACAAAACACTTGATCTTAGTTCTCTAAGATCAAGTGTTTTGTATTTTTGGTCCTCATAAAGAAAAAAAGACAGACAATACAAAAATTATGGCTAATAATTATGACTTGCAGTCAGGCACACAGTTGACTAAGAAACATCACATAGGAAAGTCTGTATTAAGTTTCAACTGCGGAACATTTGAGGCACATGCCCCCTTTTCTGTGACCCATCACAAAACAAAATAAATCATGGGCATCTAACAATTCAAAGAAAAATCTACTTTAACAAACAAGCATAACACAACTCATGTGCACTAAAAACCAGACAACACAGAGGAGAAAGAAAATTACACTAAAAGTCTACTAAATTATAAAAATAATGTGACAGGGCAAGGTTGCATCATCACAATCCAACTTTGGGAATCATATGAAATGAGTACATACACATTTTTGATGCTTTACTGTTTCTGTATCTGAATTGTATCTGAATACAACGCCATTTTCAAAATTCCATCAACAGTTCATTGTGTGTTTGTGTATATTAAGGTCCAGGAGGTCATCAGCTTCTGCTGCGACTTCCTATTCTCCTGGCTGGACGACGACAACCTGCTGGAGGTGGAGAAGCTGGCTGATGTGTACGGCCTGGACCAGCTAGCTTCCAAGGTGCATGGCTACCTGCTGAGAAACATCCGTACCCTGTCACGCCTGCCAATCTACCGTCAGCTGCCCCCGGACAAGGTCTTCAGCGTCCTGAGCAGCAACGACCTGGATGTGGAGTCAGAGAACGAAGTGTACGAGGCTGCCTTGCACTACCACTACACCCCTGAACAGGTGGAGAAGGACCAGGTGTGCCTGAAGGTGAGACAGTAGTACCTCGCCAGCACTGTCTTATTCTGTCTAAATAAAAGACTTTACATTAGAAACTACAAGCTAAAAAGTATAATTATCTAACAAAAAAATTACACATCTGAATATTTTAATGGATTGAATTTTTGTTATTCTTTTAGGCTCTCCTTTACACGTAAACGGGTTCAGCAACTTCAAATCATTATTTTTTTTAAAAGGCCTTTTTAAAAGTAGAAATCTTTGAGCAGTCTTTTTTGGATTCCACTGGATACGTGTAAGCGCAATTACAATAATAAACAGATTAAAAAAAACTCTCATATGCAAACAGGGTTAGAGATAAGATAAGACTCAGCGCAGGGTTTATGAAGAAAGTTCGATTGATCAGGATTATGTCTTTAAAGAAGCCCCTTTGATTTCAACTTGAGTGAGGCTGCATTTATTTGTTTGTGTGCATAGGTTTGTGTGTGTGTGTGTGTGTATTGTGTTTTTCTCTCTCAAGTGTACTTGTGCATCCCCAGGACCCTCTGCGAATGCTGGAGGCGGTGCGCTTCTGCCTGATGGAGCGTGGTGTGCTGCAGCGGCTGTGCGGGCGCCTGCATGAGGCCTGCCCGCTGCGGCAGGCCGTGTCCGCGGCGCTGCACTACCACGCCCAGGAGCTGTGGCAGCCAGTTATGCAGAGCCCACTCACGCAGCCTCGCTCCAACTTCCACTGCCTGCTGGCCTTCGGTGGCATGTTCTCCTCGGGCGCGCTCGACGACAACGAAGAGCGCTTCCAGGTTTACCACCCAAACTGGTCAGAGTGGCGCAGTCTGCCTGCCGAGCGGGCACCGCGCATGTCCAACATGGGCATTGCAGTGCTCAACAACTTCATCTACTTGGTGGGCGGTGACAGAAACACCAGCGGTTTTCGGGCCGAGACTCGCTGCTGGAGGTGAGCTGCTACTGGAGCCTGTTATTATCATCATTATTATCATCATTTTAATGTTCTTTAACATTCTCTTTAACAATCATAGCTTAATGTTTGAATGCCCCAAGGTCCTTTCTACGTTGCTTGAATCTCCAAATGATTTTAGCAGCTGATCCACTGGTCATTTATGAATAATGTGTCACAAATACTGAGCACTTTTTGTGTGTGTGTGTGTGTGTGTGTGTGTGTGTGTGTGTGTGTGCTCGTGTGCATGAATGTGTGTGTCTAGTACAACCCCCCAGATGGGGTGCATGCAGTCAAATTGCATTCAAATTTCCCCTAAGGACAATTAAGATAACTTATCATATCACTTTAGACCCACAGAGAAGTTTATACTGAGAGCTGATGCTTTTAAGGCTTGTATCAGCCCTGTGCGAGTCGTGACCATGACTACTTATGGGTGTGGTGTTTATTGTCCTGCTTTTCCAGTTCAGCAGTCCTTTCAGCATGCCTACTCTTGGTAGGTCAACTAATCAGATCACATTCCTGTTTGTCCAAATAGGGAAAAATACATATTTGTCTCTTCTTAGTTTCGCTTACCAGTTTTTAATATTTATAAACGACCCTTCATGTTTTGTTGACAGTCTAACCATCAACCATGACCAATTTTTGGATCAGACAACTTTCACTGTATGCTCAATATCTGGCAGAATCACATAGTGTACTTCCCAAAGCACGCCATCTGTCTCGACTCCACATCTGTCACCTGAAAAACCCCTTTGATCAGTGGCACATGTGTTGCTTCCTCAGAACAGTCCTTCAGGGATGGCCTGACTAATTTATTTAGCCACTCTCGCACTCCTCTCGTCCAGTCAATGTGTCAAAAGTGCGTTTGCTTGTTGTGTAGAACCTCAACCCTGTTTTTCACAGCTTTATCATTTGTCACTATCAAAAAATATTGACATTCGATAATGGCTTGGGGAAGCCTAGAGCTAATGTTAGCGTGCTTTCATTGCGCCTAGAGTAATTGACTCAGTGATAAAGCAGCAACCCTCTCCAAACACAGACGCGGGCAGACCTGTTCAATTGAGTTAGTCGGTGGAACGGTGGGCGATTTACACTCAATTTAACACAGATAGAAGACACAATAGTGCCTCTGAGGGCCAGAACATTGAACATGTGTGTATGCAATCAGGACATCATGTATAGCACTCAGGGAGTGAGTGAGTGCACATATTGTGAGGACACGTGTTTGACTCAGACAGCAAGACATTCGAGTGAAATGTTTGTTGACAGAGGTCGAGCTAGACTGTGTAGGTGTTCAGTAATCTTACTTAAAGTTGACTAGACTATTAAACAAAACAAAACTTTAAATTTATTATATCAGAAAGGCCTTCACGGTAGTGACTTTTAGTTAATGATGGTAAAGACATTGGATACAGTGAATGTATTTAATCCTGTTTTAAGGCGGTAATTCCCCATTATGTGTCGCCGTAGATACGATCCTCGCCACAACAGCTGGTGCACCATTGAGTCTCTGCAGCAGCAGCACGCCGACCACTGTGTGTGTGTAGTGGACGGCCACATCTACGCCATCGGGGGTCGTGACTATAGCAACGAGCTGGACTGCGTAGAGCGCTACGACCCGCACCACAACGTGTGGGAGTACGTGGCCCCACTGAAACGCGAGGTATGGCAAGGAGAGAAGGAAAATCCATCGAGTTACACTGTTAGAGGAGGCTAAGACATCCAGCTGACAGCATGGCAGAGATAGAGTGGAGTCGGGGGGGCTTGAAGCACCTTAATGTATAATGAATGCTATTATTCACTGTATTTGATGCTGTAATATTGTATCTGTCACAGGAAACACAATATTTTTATTGATATTTTACAGAGGCGGTATTATATTATAGATTATAGGTTATTTCGCTCCCAAGACTTAAATAAGCCTTCAGTTCCTAGGAAATTTGAAATACAGTCTGAGATAGATGTGGACTTTGGTGCTGCCAACCTTCGGGATCAGTCTTGAGAGAGATGTAACAAACAGAGCATGCATGTCAAGAACCCGAAACAAAAAAAGAAACAAAGCATCTCCGCTGTTAGAAAGCAGATAGGGTTGTTCTAGAAGCTCATGTGGAGCACAGCATATTACTGCCCCTCCACAAGTAAAGCCCTGAAATAAAAATAGCAACTGCAGCTGCAGAATCACCTGTATGACGCCCAGATTTGCTGCCACACTCCAAGGCCTGTTTTTCGCTTTTGTTTTGAGGCGGTCAAATTGGTTTCTACTGTAGTGTAGTTGCCAAAACTTGTGTAACAAGCAACATTGTTCTTCATTGTAATATATTTATATATATATATATATATGTATATATATGTTATGTAGATGATTTCTCATTTCCAAATTTGCAAATGGCAAATACAAATTAGAATAGCCCATTTGCAAATAGCAAGTACATGGAAAGCTAGACAAATTGACCAGTAAGCAAGTCTGGCTAATAGCTGTCTGATTGGATGACCTCTCTGGACTTTTTCCGTCCATCCAACAACAAGCAGGACATTTTCAAGCCTGGGAACATGATCGAATGTTATGTCAACTGACAAACCTAACTAGTTCAACACCACAACACTCTGCCTACTCTGTGGCTTTCAGGTTTATGCCCATGCTGGCGCGGTGATTGATGGGAAGATTTACATCGCGTGTGGCCGCAGGGGGGTGGCTTACCTGAAGGAGACGTACTGTTACGACCCCAGCGCCAATCACTGGGTGCCCTGTGCCGAGGGCCCTGTGGAGAGAGCCTGGCATGGGATGGCAGCTCTGGACGGCCGGGCCTACGTCATCGGGGGCAGCAACGATGGCTGCGGCTACAGGAGAGATGTCTTTAAGGTCTGTGCCCTACTCTCTATTTCTGTGTCTAATACTGCCTAGGATTCTCTGTAGCAGTGTAACTGTGTGTGTGTGTGTAACAGTACCTGGGGACACTGTATAAAAGACTGTACTATACAGTCAATGAACTACATCTATTACTATAATCAATCCGTTAACTGTTTATTCTAGAACACTGACTGGACATTAATAAACATGAATCACTCAGACAGTAATGCCTATTGTAGCTACATTTGTAGATGTTAACATACAAAATCCACATCTTTCTTTCTGTGACAATGTCATTACAGTTGTCTAATAATAATCTTAGAATGATGAATGTCCTTTATTGTCATTGTCACAGGTACAATGAAATTGAGAGATGTCTCTGGTCAGTGCATCTTCACATAAAATAATAGAATATGATAAATACTTAAGTGCTAATACAGTAATACACCAGAGCAAGGCCTAAAGCCACATTCAGACAGTCAACATACGTCTAGTTGATCTAACAATCAATCAATCATGTAAGCGCATTCAACAAGACATGTTGCATCGCATAACAGCAAGGGCACAAATGAGCAACAGGGGCAAGGAAAAACAGCATTTTTTGTTTTGTTCTCGTTTTGGTAAAGGAAGAAACCTTGGGCAGTTGGGACGACTCAATGTGCTAACCCAACTGCCTAGGGCAAGTTCCAATCTCTAACATATTTGTAAGAAGATATGGTATGAATATACTCATGTCAGGGTTGTCTGTGGAGCTGGTGGCTGGAGGCCAGAGATGGCTGGATTTAGGCAGTAGAAGGCTGCCATCTTGCTGTACCCGGGATCCGTAAAGGCTCTCCTTCACGGTACAGCAAGTTCCAGTCTCTCTCACATCATCAGAGGATTATGGTGTGGACAAGTCCATGTCAAGGTTGTCTGTAGAGCTGGTTGCTGGAGGCCAGAGATGCTGGATCAGGCAGTAGAAGGCTGCCCTCTTGCTGTACCCGGGATCCGTAAAGGCTCTCCTTCACGGCACAGCAAGTTCCAGTCTCTCGCACATCATAAGATGATTGTGGTGTGAAAAAGATAATAATAATCTTAGTGTTGTTATAGTGTAGTTAATGCTACATGCATCACATTCACAACTCACAACTATGTTAAGTCTATGCCAAGATGTCTCCGAAAGTTTTGTGTTTAGAACATCTGTATTTCAATAATTTTCATGTGTGTATTCCAAGATGTTTTTCATGTGAGGATATTCGAAGAGAACAACATTTTAGTACTAGCGTTACTGTAATCAACTCGAGATGCTTGTTACTAATTTGGAAGCAAACCATAAATAGCACAACTGTACCAGGTCATCGGGACTGGAATCAGTTTGACATTCTCAGGAAAGAATGTTTCACCCAAGCCCATGCAAAATGTTTTGTTAGTCATCCCAGTAAAGTTACACAGCTGTGTGTGTGTTTGTGAGTGTGTGTATGTGTGTTTGAATGCACATGTGTGTGTTAGTGTGTTATACAAGAATAGTGCTAAAGTACCACCAAGATTTTGCATTGGAGAACTGTACCAGCACACATTTGAAATGATTGAATACCTGAGTATTTATTTAGTGCACTTTAATGCACTTTTTAATAAAGTTCGATCACTTGTGTTATGTTGGGTCTCTGCCTGTAGGTGGCATGCTACTCACCCCGCTCCAACTCCTGGTCGGTGGTGAGCCCGGTGCCGGCGGGCCACGGTGAGCCAGGTATGGCGGTGCTGGACGGGCGCATCTACATCCTGGGCGGCCGCTCGCACAACAAGGGCAGCCGCATGAAGTACGTGCACGTGTACGACCCCGAGAGGGACTGCTGGGAGAGCGGCATGCCCCTGGAGGACCGCGTGTCGGGCCTGTCCGCCTGCACGGCCCTGCTGCCGCACACCCTCATCTGCCAGGCACGCAGCTGGGAGCAGCACGCCAAGGCCTCCTGGGTGGAGGTGGACTGGGACGACTCGGACAACTCCAGTGAAGACTGACCCACACACACACACACACACACAAATACACATGTACATACACACACACACACACACACACACACACAAACACTTACATACACTCATGCTACTTTGCTCCTAAGCTTGGAGTCTAGTGTGTTGGCCATGTTGTGACATAGTGTGGGCAATGGTTGGAGAGGTTTTGAAGCAGTCCTTGTCATGTGACATGGCTGAAATTGATGGTACAGAATGTTCCTCCCTGCAGTCGACGAATACAAAGAAGGAACTGATAGAAAACTTTTAATTACAGCAGAAATTCAAGCACATTTACGTGCTTCAGTTTGGGTCTTCGGCACCTGACATTTGAGGGAGATTTTCACGGCATGTTGCACCTCAGTTGTAGTTCTCACGTTGCAATGGTAAAGAAAGAAACTCTCAGCTTTATGTCTTTACCCCAACACACACACACACACACACACACACACACCTGTTGTTCTGTAGCTCTCCTGTGCGTGATTGTCTATTTTCTCACAGTGCTGAAAGTGTGTTTGGCCATACTGGTGTGTGTTTTTCAAGGTTGGTCCCATCAGCTTTGTTCTCACAGTGTGCTCCATCTTGTTATTTGTCCTTTTGTGTGTCACTACTGTGAACGTCTGGAGCTCCCAAAGGACTTGGTTGGATTTTTTGTAACTGTATTTCGCATTCCTTAATGGTTTAAAATTTTCTTGTATTCTCTTGCAATGCATCATGTTCCAATAGTCCGGTGCCCGTTTTTGAGTCTTTGATAACGTTTTGGCATTTTACAAAACCCAATTTGTGGGGAGCACAAAAAATACTGATATTTCTTCATGTCAGAAAATCTTTACCATGTTTCTTTGTGGGCTCCATAACTTGTCCATTGACAGCACAGCTTCACCAGTTTCACCAAAGACCAGTTGAGGGCTTTTTCTTCTTTGTTTTAAATCAGTGGCTTTATTAAGGCAGCTAAAATTATATAATTGATGCCCCCCCTAGTTTGCAATAACTGTGCTAGCAATTATGATTTGGTTTTTGTTACTTTAAGCTAATGTTACTTTTTGGTTTGTTTGTTTTTATTGCCCGTCTCCCATTCAAATTCATTAAGTACTTTTCACTTTCACTCTTTCACTTCTTTTGACTCATGTGAGTTTTCAGTCAGCTAGAAACCGGTACGTCAACATCCTTCCATGATCACGGACTCATGTTCTCAACATGCACTGTTATACAGTTCTTGGACTCAGTCAGAAGAGCTGTACATTTTACATGAAGCAGTTGCATGTTAAAAATGTCTTTGCCAAAGAATGTCTCTAGGATGCCACAAACATGTCTTTATAGCAACTGGGAACATTGATGTGACAGAGCTGTGTGGTGTGTATGGTTTGATGCGTGGTGTGTTCCGGTCAGCCATTTTAGTTAGTTTATCCCTTTGAGGCATCTGTACTGTTACTGTACTGCAGAGAACCAAAATTCAAAACAGTTAGATCAGAGGGATGAGGATGTTTGCTTTTTCCACTGACTGCCATGTACCATTCTTGCCACTAGAGGGAGAAAGCGTCACTAAAGAGAACTTCACATGGGAAACGTGCACCGTGCATTATGTTATTTTTTTATTTTATAACTTCCAGTCCACTTTTGCCATTGATCAAGGGGTACTGCTGCAATAAAAGGGGCAGACATTGTACGCACTTTAAGAAAACACAAAAAAGAAGCAGATTAGGTCATTTTTGTCTTTTGTTTGTTTGTTTGTTTTTGTTTTGCTCCATTGTGCCTTGTTTCATCTCCCTCACTATACATGCAGCACTGAATCCTAATTGTTACTGTAATGTGCCTCATTTAGCCCCTTAGATGGAAAAAGGAAATTCACATTCACATTGCCCATTCACGCCGCTTTATTTGACAAAGTGCAATTACATTGTTGTTCATCATTACTGTGCAAAAATCAACAGTTACTTCAAGTTCCATTGCATCCATGTTTATGTCTTTGTTATAACTCATTGATGTTCACAGTTCTCTGTTAATCATATTGATGTGCACTGTGTAATACTTTGAGGGCAATAGACTGACATTTAAGCTCTATAAAATATAAATTCACATATACTACAGATTATATACTTATGTATAAGTAGAATATTTACATGGTGTGGATAAATTCTAGCAGCTGGCAAGGGCTATATGTAAGCAGACGGGTTTATTGGCCAGGAGTTTTGTTTTGGCTTGTTTCATAGCTGCCATTTTTCCAAGACAGCATAGGGTTGACACAGGTGTTATCAGTAATATGCAGTGAATCTAATTATTCTACACTATCATCAATGTGCATAAACACCTGTGCATTTCCTGCAACATCTTGGAAAAATGGCTGCTGTGAAATGGGCCCATTTTACTGGGTTTTAACGAGGACCTAAAATCCCTTCAAATTAATTCTAACGAAATCGGAGTATGGGGCACATACCAGTGGTCATTTTTCCCTGGTCTGGGTCAGTCTTTCAGGATTGAAGATTCAAGATTTGAGTACTAACATCCCTATTCAAACTGGTGTGGCCAGTGGCGATAACCATGCAGCTCCTATGTTCTTTGTCCCACCAACTAATAGGCTTTCATTTGTTTGCTTTCTTTGAACGTGTTATTGCCTCTCAGGCATGGGGAGATTTCTTACCTTGGCTGCGTGTTCCGCTGCCTGCAGTTGGTTATGATATGTAATGTTGGTTCATATGCAAAGAGATTTTATGACTACTAGTTGGTGTTCTGAAAACAAGATTATCAATATAATGATTTATAACCTCCATTCAGCCGTGTGCTTCTTTCATTGGTGCTTGTGTGAGAATGAGCTTGTCTGCAACACAATTACAAGTTAATATACTGGAGAAATATCTGACATCCAACGTGTGATATCCACATCTCAATGTAGGAAAATCAAAGACCTCTAGTCAGAGTGAAGGGTAGAGGCATGAAGGCTATGCCTCTGTATTGTAATGCACAGATAACAGAATGGACACATTTAGCTTGTGCTACAGAAGCACTAATAGATTCCTACCTGATTGAAAATGAAATGCAGTTTTTTGGGTGGAGGTGGGTGCTAATCTAGGGGTCACAAATGTAGAATAACAAATATTTTCAAGGTGCTATTGTCATGTTTTCAATCAGTACATCAATTTCAATCAGGCTAGTATTCTTTTATAAGGTTGCAGTGTTAAGTCATGTTGTCCTTTTTATTAATGTGGCTCAGCTATTACACTATTTCCCTGCATTGGCTTTCAATTTCATACAGACTTAAATTAAAATATCCTCCACTGGCTTTCAGGAGTGTTCCTGGATCTGCTTCATCCTGTTTCAATGATCTAATCCAGCCTTATGCTCCTTTCAGCCTGCCTTGTTTATCTATTAAGCACATGCTACATCAACTGACAAAGAATGCTTATTTAAGACCCTTTTCTTTGGTGATATCTCAGTGGTATAATTGGAATGAATTCAGTCATATATTCTTCTGACAGCATAGAGCAGGGGTGGGCAAACTTTCTGAGTCGTGGGCCACAATGGGTTATAACATTTGATTAAGGGGCCGTGTCAGGAGCAGACAGATATAGTGTTTGTGTGAAGTAACATAAATGACATGTAAAGTCCATTATATTTCACAGTTTTGGCCTTAAAAAGGTAGTAAAACATGGATATGCAGGGCTTTTAAAAAAAACAATGCATTTATTAACAGCAGTTTGCAGACATTGCAGGGAAAATACTAAATAAAGGTTTAATAATATTGTTTAATATAATTTTGAAACGTTTGGCAGGCTGGATTAAAAAGCCAAACGGGCCGTATATGGCCCCCGGGCCTTAGTTTGCCCATGCCTGGCTTAGAGGTTCAAAAGATGCCTAAAACACCCTTACTTCATACATAGGTTAGTTGATTAATTTTCTACCATATCAGATAATATCACCTGCATTTTTTGCAATTTGTTTATTCAATAAGTTTTCACAATGTGCTTTTAGCTTGCCTTGAGGCTATATTACAGGACAGTTGATCTGAGCTAAGCCATAAAAGGGATCACATTTGCACACAATTATTAATTATTAGAGAAAACATATTGGAGTAAACCTTACTAAACATTCTCTTTTGACATTTTTGGCTTGTTGCCAAATCTATGGGTGCGTCACAGGACATAAGTGTAGCTGAGTCTCAGAATCTATGAATTGCTTTTATGTATTACTTTCATCAATTCTCATCAATTCTAGTACTATTCCAGTATGATTAATTGAGACTGTTCTATTAGGCCTGTTCAATTCTAATTGCTGTCTTTTCTGTGTTTGTACTTAATCTGAATTGTGCCATCGTTTGGATAAAAGCATCTGCTAAGAACCCTTAAACATAAACATATTCAGCATGCCAGAATGGTCCATAAGAGTCTGACTCATTGCAAATGTTATATTTCATGAATAAATGGTTCCTGATAGCCAATTTAAATCTTGATATGAATGACAGTCTGGGGTAAGAAAGAGTTTTTAATAACACAAAATAGATGTAACAGAAATGAATGCTGTGTAATTTATAGGCCCACTCCTGCATATTACATGTGGCTTTGAAGTTGGCTAGCCCAAGAAAAGGTGTTGATGTTTGCTTATCACATTCAAAAAGTTAAAGACCAATTCCAGAGACTAGACTAGATAGCATACTCAATTCCCCTCTCTCCCTTTGCAAAACAAAAGCTATTCATTTTGACATTAGATGCCACTCAGGGACACATTGAGTTCAAATCACCCACTTTAGCCAGGTCACTCTGAGCCTTTTTCCCTCCATTACTGAGGGCAATTGGACTTTGATTTTGCCCAACGGGATTTTAAAAGCTCCTGTCTGAGGGCTTATGCTGAGTGGGACCTAATCCATGACTGTCATGGGAGTGGTTGAAGATGATGTGCATTGTCCTGAGCCTGGTCTTTCTCTGCACTGCAGAAGGAAATGTGTTTTTGAACCACTTATAAACTGTACAAATGCTCTTTTCTCATTTATTTGCTAGTATAGCCCCAAACCCATACACACACTTCTCTGGTGTGTGTGGTATGTGTGTGTGTGTGTGTGTGTGTGTGTGTGTGTGTGTGTGTGGTGTGTGTGTGTGTGTGTGTGTGTGTGTGTATTGGGGCAGAGTCTGTATGTCATTAGAGAAGAGGTGAGAAGAGAAAGTTGAGAGTAACCTGGGGAGTCAGTTCTGTACTTAAAAAGACCCCTGCTGATCACATGACATATGTCATCTACCCTAAAGACCAGAGGGTTGGAGGGGGTGGGGGTGCAACAATCCCAGTGTTTGGGGGTGCTGGGAAACTCACACTTCAGCTTCCTCTTGCCAACTGGGTTTTTGACCAAAATACCCCTTTCCCTCAAGTTTAATTTTCTCTAATTCAGTTTTAGGTCAATTCAATTCATAGTAGTCATGTTCCTGTGAGATTCTATCTGACTGTATACCATGAATGCAGTTGAAGCAGATTCATTCAGTGCTTTAGAATAACAGTTAATGAATTGGATGGATGGAACAGGAAAATGCCTATGCTGAGTGAATAGACTTATCACAATGCTGCCAAAGCTTAATCAGGTCTCAGGCAGGAAAAGTTTGTTAAAGTTTTATCATAATTGTAACCATACACACTCTGTATAATGAGACAACATCATTCATCATGGATCAAGTAGTGTTACACTTGAAATATATAATAAGACATTTCAGACATGCTACATGTAGTTCACACACACATAAACACATATAAACTGTAGGTAGTAATGTAAAGCATAAAAGCCATTATTGTGTTTTATGGTGAGATGGAGGACACTTGAGGTTCTGTGCTCCTCAGGCAGGATTTTCTGGAATGTTCTTATTATCCACTTGTGACGGAGGCCAGTGGTTTTGTTGTTGCTGTTGTTGTCACCTGGATGTGGCATGAAGATTCCCCTCTGAGCTTGTTGGCAGCACAGTGAAAAAAACAGACTATGCCCTGTCTTTGAACTCGGCCATAGGTTACAAGTTCAGACAAGACGATTGTCTTCATGTTGTTATCACGACCGACTTTTTAACACTGTTTGCCTCAAGTTAGATAACAACCCCCCTCCCACACACACGGCAGATCCTTATCAACCCTGGGAATAACAAAGCCGAGAATCCCAACTCAAAGACCGAAGGTCGGAGTAGCCCCTCTAAAATGCTGTTATGCCATGTCCACTTCTCACCCTGTTTTATATTTGTTTTTCACTTTGACTCTGAGGTTACCTGAGGACAGTACGGTTTCATCCAAACATTCTCAAGCCAAGTAAAAAAAAAAAAACCCAGCCACATTACGTTTTTCCTGTCCTATAAGTGGGTCATATTTGTGTGTGACCTACAAGAGTCTTTTGTAGTGTGGAAGTTGGTTTCGTGACCATGCTTGGTTTGCTGCACAAATGCACAGGAGACAAACACTGGATAGGATGTGTTGGGGGAGGAACACGGGTGGCCACAGTGCTTGTAGCGTCTTCCCACAGCAATGCATTAGCCCTAGACTGTTAAAAGCAGCCTTGATGGACAGTGACATTCCTATCCTACATCCTTGCCAAGTTGGACGCTATGCTTCTACTGAAATGCCATGTCAGTCATTCTGGACCTGACATGCCTACGAACTCCCAACTATCAAACTCACACACGGAAGAGGTGTCCACCAACATAATCCCCGGGATACACTTTGTTAAACTCATGACTGTCTGAAGAGGTCTTCAAATGGTTGTTGTAGAGACACATACACACACACACACACTCAACCACCAGAACCTCCCTCGGTCTCCTGACTCTTTTACGGCTGTCATTAGCAACTGACATCCCTGCCAAGTGGGCAATCAGAACTGCTCTTCGTTTGGACTTGTGAAAAGCTCATAACCCTGCCCCCTACCCACCCCCCACCCCCAGACTCCACCATCTCCATGGCACTTAAGGTCCTTTCACACAGGCATGAATGGCCATATCGGCCTTTGTTACAGGAGTTATACCCCCCACAGCTAATTTCTGCAGTGCCAATGAGTCTTTAGAGCTAGTGGGTAAAAGTGAGGCGGGGTCTTTATTACAACAACAAAAGTGAAACAACAAACAAATAAACAAACGAGAATCTTCCTAGACAAATAAACAAATGCCTTATAGCAGTGCCTGAAAGAGTTTGAATATACAGGGTGCAGAACGGTTTGCTCGCTTTTTGCTAAAAAAATTTTTTGCACATGCCACACAGCTGAAAGAAAGCTCTACTGTTGACAATAACATTTCAGGATTCTTAATTATAACCACCCTAGTGATTTGAAAAAAAAGAGTCATTTTTTGTTTTTGTATATTACACTATTTTGAGTTTTGTCAATAGGCCAAGGAGACTACTTTTGCTCTGAGAAGGAGAGACAACTGTGCCTCCTTTGGAAAGTGACACAAGGCTCCTAATTAGTCATCTACTGAGTGTGCTCAGGGCTTGTGTCTACATTATTTTCCCCCCCCCCAGTCTAGCGCAAGGTTCCTGTCTTTTCCTTTCACCACATGCAAAGGAGGCCATTTTCCGGGACCTCTCAAGAAATCAGTTAAAGGGTTAGTTCGGTTTTTTACACTTTGAGCCCCTTTCACAGATTCACAGCACCTTTTTAAAACTATTGTTTTAAGGATAGATACAACACATGCACATTGCTAGCCATTTTGAAGCAGGCAGAGGCGATTCTACATTTCCCGAATAGCTGAGACAGGAGCAATCGTCAAACTTTTGGTGTCAACCATTCCATTGCATTTTAGACAATCTGTGAAAGGGGTTCAAAGTGTAAAAAACCGAACTACCTCTTTAAGGCCTTGTTCCTCAGAAAGGATTGGTGTTATACTTATGACTTAGATTTTAGAATCATTACTTACATTTTAGAATTAGATTTTATGTTTAAATTATTTTTTTTGTGGCTACATATATGGAAATATACTGAAAATGTTGTAGTTTTCCTGAGAGCCTACCTGAGAAGTCTACAAGTTATTAATAAATTTAACCCAAGAAATGAAAAGAGCTGACTGAAACAAATAATGTCAACAAGATTCAGTGAACAATAAAATTTCTGTTTATTCCTCAATGGCAATGGAAACTTCAGCTCTCCCATTACATTTCTGTTACAAATACATCAATTAATGACACATTCACTTATTAAATCTGTAATTCACATAGCAAACTCAATACATCCATTTACATCACACAAATGCTTTATTTCCTTATCTATATTATAAAAAATAATATTAATCAGCAAAGGACATCAAGACCAAACACTAAATAAATAGACACACAGCAAAACAAAGCAGACAGGCCCATGATAATATGACAAGGGATTATAATCAAGTCTTTCCCCCATACCGAAGTCCTTCCACTGTGCCTGTGTTAAAAAACAGAAGGTGCTGTTGGCCATTTGGCCTGTGGACATTCTCTCTTTTATCTCCCTCTCTCCCACTGGTACACTCATTCCCACACTCTTCCACAAACGCTCTTTTCTCTCCCTCTCTCTCGCATTCTTACGTATCCCGGTTTGTCTCCCCACAGCAACTACAGTCTTCCTGTGCAAAACATATGCATGCATGAGTGGGAAGTGGGGATCTAGGGTTTGTTGAGGCCGGGACTGTGTCCTCTTTTGAAGAGTAAAAGAGTAGAGAGCTCTCTGTCCGCCCTCATCCTCTCCCCTTCCGAGCTGCTGGCATTCTTTACCAGTGATCACCCAGTCATGGCTTCTGCCGATGTCCACGCCACCGGTGTTCACCAGCAGGAGTACGAGAAGAGTGGGTACTGGCTCCAGTCGGCCACGTTGCCGTGGGGGTAGCCGTGGTGCATGGCGGCTTGTGTGCTGTATTCGGCGGGCAGGTGCGACGGTGGAGGAACCGTGTACTGACCGGACGCCGCACTCATGCCGCTCCACTGTCCAAGGTGCTGCTCGGTGCCGTAGGGGGTGTACAGGTGGTGGTGGTGGGGGTGGCTCAGGACGCCGGCCGGCTTGCCGGCTTGAGCCATGGCCATGTTGAGGACGCCCGTGTAGTCCTGGTGGCCCACGGCAGGCTGGGGCGGGCAGGAGGTGGGCAGTGGGGCCATCTCAGGGGCAGCAGCGGGCTTGTGCGTGGCGGTGTTTTCAGGGACGGTGGCGACGTCGGAGTTACGGGACATTTCAAAGCTGGGCCTTCTCGAGCTGCCCCCGCTGCTGGATGCTGATGGGGATGGAGACTTGCCATACTCATGGAACCTAAGAAAGACAGACAAAAATGACACTTTAATTTGTAATCAGACACTCTTGGGCTATCAGTTTCACTATCCACTTTTACTTCAAACAGTCCCATTCAGTTTTCAGTGCTCATATTCATCAGTCCAGACCATGCCCACTCATACATGCAGTCTCAAAAACAGTGCTTTGCATAATTATGAATGATATTATTATTAGTAATATTATTATTAATGAAACGGTGATATCTGTGTTGTACCTGTATGGCTGATAAGATGCCTGTCCCGGGACAAGTTGCTCTGAGTTGTAGAGGTCTCTGCTCTCGGGCCCCAGTGGGGACTCAGCCGTGCGGAGGCTGAGGCTGTTCTCTCTGTCGGCCACCGGCCAAGGGGAGTAGCGCTCGTTCTTGGTGCCTTCCACTTCATTCCTCTTGGGGGGCTCACCATCGTATGCTTCGTAGGGAGAGCGATGGAAGTCTTCTGCAAGCAAAGACGAGAACGATGAGCGTACAGAAATCATTAAGGATGCATACTGTGCAAAGACTGTGCTTTACTGTATTGTACTGATAGATCAGTTTCATCATGGGAATGATGGGTCCTTACCTGGAGGGCTCGATGGTTCAGCTTTCATGGTGTGCATTCTCTTCACCATCCTCTCTGGGTCAGCCTGGCTTCTGTTGGCACGGCTGAAAACAAAACAAAACAAATAAATAAGTGTTTATTCCAACACATTCCACATGGTCATTTGTGAAGTCAAGCTTTTGATTGAGAAGGCATGCATTGTATTCTGTCAACTAGTCTTACCGTTTTGTGTTGGTGCCTTCATCCCTGAACCCCTTCGCGAAAGGGTTGTGGTCAATTTTCAACTTTGTGATCTGTAACATAACAAATTCCAGGTTACCTTACTGCTCACAACAGAAACACCAATTGATCACTGCTATTGCTTTTGACTTTTGACTAAGTTAGATGAGACCACTTGAGACTAACCTTGGTGTTCTGGTAGGCTGTGACTGCAGTGAATGAGGTCTCAGGGAAAGTGAAGGTCTGGAAGACGCTCCAGCGGACACTGTAGAGGTCATCGGCCTGGACGATGTGAAAGCGCGGGTGATAGCGATGCATGGAGTGCAGGATGATCTGAAGGAGGCATTAAATTACATCACACGGTTATAAGGAACCCTCGAACAGGCAACGCAGACAAGAACCACTGACTCAAATCTATAGAAGTTTAATCTGAAATAAAAGATGCTTGAAGCCAGTTCTACTGAGCTTCCAAAGACTAAAGTGTAACCAAACCTACACGGATGGGGAAAACTCATGAAAAACGCTAAAGCAAAAATGAAAAAGAAATCAGTAAAAACTTACATGGCCATGTTGGTCCAGGGTGTTGTTGGTGAGTTTGAGCTTGAGAAATGAGACGGCCTGCTTCATCCAGTGGCTGCCTGGAGCTGGGGAGTCTGGGTGCAGGTAGGTCCTACAGGGGGGCTGCGGCTCAGCCTTCCCAGCCACTTCCCACTTATCCTTGTTCCACTAGTGGGGAGAATAGAGGCAAAGGATGGAGGTCAGGGTTGGGAACTTTACCACTGTATGTCTCTCAAATGCATGAGTGGTAGGTTCTGTGTTTCAGTGTGCTTAGAAGTTGGATAGGTTGGTTGATAACTAAATCTTAGTGTCTGTATGCATGAAGGTGTGTGTGTGCATGTGTGCGTGCGTGTGTGTGTGTGAGAGAGAGAGAGAGAGAGAGAGAGAGAGAGAGAGAGGGTGTGTGTTGGGGGTAGGGACCTACAGTGGAGGCCCAGCAGGAGTTAGAAAAACAGGAAGAGATAATGGTCTTTGATGTGGCATAGAAGAGAGAGAGAGTGTGTGATCGTTGTGGTGTTGAGGTGAGAACAGTCTGCTGTCTGCGAATACTGAAAGACACCAACTGCTAGGGATGCCTTCCTACACTCAATTTGGCACAGCCACATCAAATGGCTCACAAGTGATACTCACTTATCGGGTCATACCGAGGAAAGGATAGAAGTATAGAGGTTGGCTCTTACCTTGTAACGAAAGCCATCCTCTGGTACCATGTCCACCAACAAGATATATTTTGCATAGGGCACTAATCCAAAAAGGTTGACTTTGCAGTGTGGGAACATTCTCCTGAAAGACAAAACACCATACCATTGAATATTGACACACCAAGAAAGCCACAGCAATTAACACCCGATATATTAAATGTCCTGCAATATATTAAAATACGCATAAACATTGAGCATGCATTTTATGTATCTTGACACAAGCAACCATAAATTAATTCCTTCTACTTGTATAAGCACACTATTATGATTTGGATGCCAAATAATATATAGGTGCCAGACATTGCTCTTTGATACACAGCCTTACCTGCCAGGCTTAGTGATGATCATCTCTGTGCCAGTCTCATGGAAAGACTTCCAGAGCTCCGGGTCCTCCAGGGTCATCTTGATGTTGCCCTGATGGAAGTGCTCTGGTCCCCCAGGCATGGAGGGTGGAGGGGGGATGTTGAAGTTGGGCTTCAAGTCTAGAAGGACACAGAGATTTGTGAGGCTGAGTTTCATCTAAATGACCTATGCTTCTGGAACATTCTCCAAGATACTCATACAGGGGATGGGTTTCACCGCCAGTTTCTGTTTAGTAAGTAAATGCCTAATCTGTCAGACATCGAGCTTCTGTTGCCAGTGACCGATTGCTGACAACATACTACAATGAAAATGCATACAACTATACAAATAAAACAGTTGTTTATTTCTTACCTCTGATGGGTTGCATCGCTGGTCCAAATCCTGAACGACAATTAGATGAATGGAACCAAGATCCAGATAAATCTTCGTATAATCTAAGCAGCACAGTCACCTTCTCATAGAGCTCATCTGTTGAGAGCCAGCAGCTAGAATCCACAGGTAGGTAGATAGGTGGTTATAGGGAGAGGGAGGAACAGGCGGGATGTCAATCCACTAAGTCCAGAGGTTGACTGGGGACCCAGAGGGAGACATCTGTGCTTAGGGAAGCTGAGGGGGTGTCCCGGCCATTTTAAGAGGAGTCAGGCAGTGGGAGGGGCCAAGGGACCCATTCCCAGGCTTTGAAGTAGCTCAATGAGGAGTCAATGTCATGTTCTGATTGGAGGATGGGTGAAATCAAAGAGACTTAGCAAAGCCCTGATAGCAACCCCACAGGAAGGGGGAATGGAGGAAACGCATGTTTATTAACTGCTAAAAGACTTCTAAACAAATAGGGACAGGTTTCCCCTCTTGGTCCAGCCACACTACAGGCCTGTAGATATCCACAAAATCTGAGTTAATCTTAGCTATACAGGGGAAATTGGTTTTAAATATATGAATGATTTTTTTAACACTCAAGTCATATCCTGTACTCTGAACGGTTCTTACAGAAGCTACATGCTATACTCTCTCTGTCATTGTTTCCTGTCAGACGTTTAGAAAATTTACCATTCTGCTATTAATTTGCGAACAATTTCATGAAGTTACTACTTTTATTTTTAAACAACAGAAAGAGACATGTTTTAAAATACACAGGACAGATTTACTTCAAATTTGACTTTGGGTGAAACAAACTGCTAGATTTCATATATTATGGGTATTACAGGTCGCACAGTATCTCAATATCTCATTTCACTCTGGAAACGCTGCATTTACACAGCTCTAACAGTAAAGATGTTACAATACAAACAGATGTCTGCACAATAGCCACAATATGGTGGAAGTAGAACAACAACCTATTGGCCCTTTCCCATACACTCATACCACTTTTCTTTTCCATATTTGTTTGACATTGCGAGCAAATCTTGAGGGGTTGAACAATATGCAACTTCGGGCAAGCCATCTGACCAACTGGCCGTTAAAGAAAGTGAGGCGGGCTTGTGGCACATAAAGCCATAACGGTCTGATTACAGGCGGCCATCCCTTGAGGCATGAGGCCCAGGTGATTCTTACCTGAGGGGGATTGATGTGTGTGTGTGTATGTGTGTGTATATGGCTCAAAGGCTCAGTGGGGGCTTGTGTATTGCAGTGTCTAGACAAAGACAAAGCCAGGGTGCTTAATCTCATTAGGGCCAGTTTCCCCCTCTGGGTCCTGCCCTGCCTGCCCTGATCTCTGTAAAGTCCCGAGAATGGATGGCCACAGTCCTGGATGGGCCAGCACTTAACAGCCAGTTAGCACCACTGAGCACAGGCTTTGAGACGAGCAATAGCATCCACTGGCCACTGGCTCTCAATCTCTGGAGGGTATTCCAACAGCACCCATCTACCATTTCATTCCTTTGTCATGGATCTGACAAGGAATATAGCATAGGAATGTGAGCACTGTGTATGCAGGCCTTTGTATGCATCTATAGTTGGGAGATTAAAACTACTAAAATACGCCCCCCCCCCCTTCCCTCTACACACACACACACACACACCACAACCATTAAATCAAATCCACAAACATCTCTCCCCAGCACATGGGCTGTCTCCACCCCTGGCTCTAGTTTGCTGTTAGCCCCACACACATGGAGATGCTAAAGACATTGTCAGTCTGCTGTGGAAAATGTCATTCACCTCACCAAAATACCTCCACCTAATTACGTCCATTTCCTCCAACACCAAGTTCACTGTTCCCACTTCATCACCTCAGCCTGACAACATGCAGAACCTCAGTCGACTGAACAACAGAAGTAAGTCAGATTAACAATGCACAACTAGAGTATGTAGTCAGATTAACATCAAACAACTACAGTATGTAGTAAGATTACTTTGCACTACTATTACTACTATTTGCACTACTATTTAGTGAGATTAACATTGCGCAACTACTCTATATAGTCAGATTAACATTGCAAAATTACAATATGTAGTCAGATTAACATCACACTATTTAAATATGTAATCAGATGGTTAACATTGAAGCCAGGAGCTTTTATGAGCTTTAGTTGATCTTAAGCTTGAGTTGGCTCTCCTGTATCAACTGTGCAGCTGATGAGGAATGCTAATAATCCTTTGAGTGCATGAGAGATTAATCTGGAGGCAAGATGACATTAGGGTGTATTCAAATATGAAGTGTTTCAGGATAGAGGTCACTGTGCGGAAGACAACTAACTCTCAGACACCTTGATCCATAAATGTAAACGGATAAAAATCATCAGGGAAAAGTCATCAGTGCTTTGTCTGGGATGAAATATTCTGTAGTGGTTCATTTACAGTAGATACACAGCGAGGGTTTAGGGCCCCTGCAATGCCTGCACTTAGACCAGTGGACAGCCTGCTTTCACTGCCCGCGCTCAGCTGTGTGCAGCAGCAGAGGAGTAAAAAGAAGCGCTAAGTGCAGAATCAACATTCCTCTGGGGAGCGGTAGCTGAAGACAGGCGAGGTGTTTACAAGCCGAAAGCCTGTTCCTAGCTGAAAGAATATTGACTGGATGGGTAGAGAGCCCGAGTGAGTATTGTGTTATGTGTTCTTGTGGCATTAACGACCAAAACCCAGGAAGAAAGTGGCTCTTTTTCACACCTTTGAGAAAACATCCATATTAACATTGAATGGCTCTCAAGAGCAGGGAAAAGAGAGGCGAGAAGGAAAGAGAGAGAAAAATCCAGGCTCAGGTTTATGAGGAAAAATAAACATCTCCCTCTGTATGTGAAACTCAATGAAACTCATTGTTTCTCCGATGTGGTTACTCCGGCCTTTGTTTTTCAGTTCACTCGGCCCTCATTGAAATCCTCATCGCATTCTGAGGCAGTATGAGAGAATACAATAATCTACTTCTAAAAGGGTGTGTGTGTGTGTGTCTGCATTGTATGAGTTTATGAGTTTCAATTACAAAAAACAGTGCTAGGGAGTTTTCCCTTGCCCCTGTTCCTCATTGGTGCTCTTTGTTGTGAAGAGCTATAAGACATGCCTTTTGTAAAATGCGTTATACAAATAAAATTTAATGAAAAAAAATTCTCTTTTATAGTTTGAAGTCTGTAGAATGGCCTATATATAAACATGGGTTACTTCAAGTGTAGAGTGTTATGCAAGCTGTATTGCGTCCACACAGGTTGACAGTGTCCTCTGTCTATGTGTGTGTTTTCTGGAGGCATGGCGTATGTAATAAAGGTGTGTAGATTGTGTGTAGGAATGTGTGAAAGGTGTGTAGGAGTGTGAGGATTCTCTGGACTAGTGGAGCAAAGGTGCACATTTCAGCAGGCCTAGTGTCAAGCCCATTACTGACTGAGACACTGGTCCAGGCCAGAGTGTTCAGTATACAGCACACAGGCCAGGCTGTCAGCATTTACAGCTTCTGCCCAGTGAACTACACACCAGCACACCTACAGAAGAGGAAGTGAGATATTTCATTGAGTAGGTGTGGGATATACACATCTTAACACCCGGCGCACCATTTTTGTCAATTGCATTACAACCTTTTATACGATTAGAGCTCATTTGGGTCACTAATTATTTGGTTTCTTGGTAGGCTTGTTCAGGTGCCTAGTTCAAATGTTTTGGTAACACAGATAAACATTTTCAGTGATTTAGTCGCTATTTTCATCTGTTTAATTGGCGATTGGCCTTGTTATCAGCCCCTGAATGAGCTAATTTAGCCCACTGTTGCATCAATGCCAGATACACAATGACACTCTCTAGGGACAACAGACTAAAGAAGTCTGTCAGATTTGAAATGAGAAGAATCTCAACCACTGTCTGTAGGCAGATTTTATAACTAGGTTGCAAATAGTAACTGACACCCAAATTATTATTAATTTTGACAGATATTGGATTCATCTAGGCCATTACACAAGGGCCTGACGCTGGGCTCTATCCCGGGATTGAGGCCAGTTTTAGTTGCAGCCTGCGCTCCTCTTGGCCCTGCTTATCGATCAGCCTCTTATCACCGATGCTCTACCTTCGGAGAGGTGTCAGTCTGGTTGCCATTTGCTTTCAATGGCAGAGTGCGGAGGGCCCCTCGCCCTTCAACGGCTTAACAGCTGCCAATACACAGCAGCCCGGGCCAGGATCAGACAGGCTGTGGCCAGGCCCCAATAAAGGCCCCCGGAGTGGACCGACGAGAAATCTCACACCTCAGGCCGACATTAGCCATGCAATGGACCCTTTTGATGCCTTAACTGGCCACTTTGGAGACAGCAGGCCTCGTCAGAAGCAGAAGCCTGGGAGGGCTTCAGAGGCCATGCCTGAGCACAGCTGATAGGAAGGAACTGAAATATGTTATACAGCAACGTCCACACGTGAAGCCTTATTTGATCTTGTATCTGACCTTGGGTCATGATAAATGCTGGCTACTGGACAAGTAATTAGTACTTTAAGACTAGTGAAGACTACCGGAGTGTTTCGGTGCATAAAAAGGAGGAAAAAAGAGGGTCCAAAGAGAGAGAGAGAGATCAAATAAACTTTTGCTTGTTCCCAACCCCCTCTCAATTACTCCTGCCCTCAAACGACATCCACCTTACAAACTGGGACTAGGAGGGCCAGGCACACATTTGGCCCTGTCTATAAAAAAACAAACCGCAACTCAAGCGTGTCTGGCAAAGGGGGCCAATGACAAATTGGCAGCACTTCATAAGAAACTTCTGGAAGTTGCTAATGAAGGTTAATGGCCTCCCTCGTGTCAAGGACTTCACACCAGTGTGGACATGCTCTTTGACACACTGACTCTGAGGCAGGGTGGTCTAAGTAACTGGGGGAAGAGTATATGTGTAAGTGCCTTTGTGTGTGTGTGTGTTGAGAATGAGTAACCACAGATCAACAAGGACTAGGTAGAAGTATATCAAGTGTATTTTTGGTTGTGACAACTTTAATGCAGCAAGTCAAAATTCTGAATATAACATCCAAACCCACCACAGGCCTGAACCCGTTGCCATAGTAATAAGAGCTATACAATAAGCCTGAGTCCTCTCAGTCAGGGGAAATCCCTTTGACAAGCGCAGCAGTCGAATACAAAACAATATCTTACATCACAGAAAAAAACAAAAAAAAAACAGAATACAAACATCCATGTTAGGCAGAAATAATTGGTTGACATCTTTGATTCCTCAATGACAACTGTTTTAGAAAGTCTTTATTTATTTTCGTTAAAAAAGTATACTTAGACAGTTTTTTTTCCAGAAAAATACCATTAATAACCATCTTCTCGTAGAAAACAATCTGTAAAAAAAACATTCAGCCGTCTTAACGCTTGTTTAGTCAGTGCTGAGGATTTCAGATTCTGTCATTCTCCAAAATAGTTGGGCATTTGTGTTTTTTTGTTGTTGTATTTGTTTCCCTTCTTTCTCTGAGCTTAGGCAGCTATATAACAATTGAGATGCTTTCATGATGATATGTACACAGGAGTCCGATCCCTGGGGTTTCAACGTGAAGAGGCTACAAAATGCAAAATGGGGCCCAGGCCAGTGGACATGCTGCTGGTGGAGCCTCTGGACCTCTGCATGATATGAGATATACACCTGCATACCGCTATCATACACAATGCAAGCCCCAAAGTAACCCAAAATAACTTGAAAATATCCCCTTGGCCCCTCCCATGACAAAGATACAAGCCAAGCAAAGAAAACAAAACAAAACAAAACAAGCCACTAAAGACTACTACAGAGGCAGCCGAAAAAATATAAACTTAATGTATAACGAAAAAAAATAAAGCATACAGAAAATTACAGAAAAAAAGGAAAAACAATTCAGGTGGATAACTGTAGAAATGTACAAATGTTCATGTAAACCAATTTTATCTGCAAAGGGTTGCATGTGTTGTTGTAAAAGGAAAGGCCCACTCGTTCTGCTAGAGTGGGAATCTGTCCGTCTCTCTACTGAATGCTTCCCCTGGAGAATGGGTCATGCGTTCCCGAGTGGCCGGGGACAGCACGGAGAGTGCGAGCTGGAATGATATGTCGCCTGAGGAGACAACGTGTTTTGACGCAGGAGCACCTCGGATATGGCGGTGTGATGAACGGCGGTGAGAGACGCGCCGACGGTCAAGCTGCCTTAAAGCGACGTTGACCTCGCGCTCTAGCACACGGGAAGGCTCAGCTTCTATCCAATCACAGGCTACCAGTCCGGCTCTTCGTTTAACAGTACAGAGTGAAGCTTGTCAGCCCAAACATTCATATGGGTGAGATCTGCACACACTCACGCTGACTCTTCAGTGCATGCCCATCGAGGAGCCTTGTGCTGCCAGAAGGGAGGAAGGGGAGAGAAGGGAGGGAGGGAAGCATGCGTCTGCATAGGTTTCAGAAACACCCCCCTTATCCACCCGCTATACGAGACAATTCCTCTTCAGCCTCACAACAAACACCTGAATCCTCTGAGGAGGTGGGGTGGGGGGTTGGGGCAGGAGGGTTGGTGGGAGTGACTGTAAAAATGGCACTTTTTGCTGGAGAGCTACAAAATAATCAGAGTAGTAATTTGAACAATTACGACGACGACACTGACGGCGACACCGACAAGAGTTAAGTAACAATAGTACATCCATGCCCAGCCATCACAGGAGCATCAGCACTGAACAAGACTGTAGCCGTGCTAAGATGCGCTGCCACGCAAACTGGCAGATAAAGAGAAAGCCCTTGTGCGAGAAACAGAACATGCACAGCTTAGAGATAGAGGCAGAACCGCGCGAGAGAGAGAGAGAGAGAGAGAGAGAGAGAGAGAGAGAGAGAGAGTTTGTGGTGTGTGAGTGAGAAATATCAGAAAAAATAAACAAACATGCCAAGACTAACAACAACAGAAGAATAGAAAGGGTTAGGGGGACTGTGTGTGTGTGTGAGAGAGAGAGAGAGAGAGAGAGAGAGAGAAAGAGAAAGAGAGAGAGTAGCTGTGTGTGTACAAACAAAAGAAAGAGTTTTTTTTTGCCTCCAAGTATTGGCCAGAATCCATCTTTTCATTTTATGACTGGGAGCAAAGGCTGTTAGAGGGAGAGAGAGAGAGTGAGTCCCTCATGTCCCTCATGTCCATCGGTCCGTCCACTCAAATGTCCATGTAGTCGTCCTCCTCGTCCGTGTCGCTCTCCAGAGACGACTCCTGGCTAGACGTCTCCTGCACTTCCAAAGCTGGCTGGGCCAGGGTGTCCTTCTTCACATTAGCTGCAGACTGAGAGGCCAGAATCACATTCTACAGAGAGAGAGAGAGAGAGAGAGAGAGAGAGAGAGAGAGAAGGAGGGGGGTAGAGAGAAAGAGAGACAGAGAGAGAGAGAGAAAGAGAGAGAAGGAGAAGGGGGGTTGAGGAAGAGAGAGAGAGAGAAAGAGAGAGAGTGGGTAGAGAGGGATAGAGAGAAAGAAAAAAAGGAGAATAGAAAGGCAAAAAGAAAAAAACGAAAAAATGAAATGAGTTAATATGAATGAAAAGAAAGCAAAGTCAAAGATAACGTACAAGGGAAAGAAACGATGTATGACAAACGGAGAGAGAGAAAGAGAGAGCGAATGACAGATGTGAAGTGTGGTGTACTGTGCTGATTGCAGGCCTTGGACTCAGGCTTAAAACAAGGCCAAGCAGTACACTGTACAGAAGGAAGTAACTGAAGACTTACAAAGTGGGCTGCGAGAGGAAGGAACTGAGACAATAAGCATAAACACAGACGGGTGCAGAGGGACAGACAGAGAAAGTAAGACAGACAGAGAGACAGACAGACAGAGACAGACAGAGGAATATAGGGAAGCAAGTCAACAGACTGGCATTTCTTAAAAAGAAAAAAGGCAGAGGCGGGGGTGGGGGGAGAAGAGAGACAGAAAGACTGCAAGAATAAAAAAAAAAAGCACTAAGCGAGCAGGTGAGCGCGCGCCTGACCTTGAGCCTCTGTTTGGTCTCCTCGGAGATACTGCCCTTGGGCGAGAGCAGCGTGGGCGTGGGGGGCGTGACGGTGATCTCCGGGGGGAACTTCGTGATGGCCGAGGGGATGAAGAGCTTTGGCATGTTGGGGGGGATCCGGGAGCGGATGCGGCTCGAGTCTGCCGTCTGCTGGGGCTGATCGCCAGACACAAACACTTCATCTGGGGGGGGGAGAGAGAGAGAGAGAGAGAGAGAGAGAGAGAGAGAGAGAGAGAGAGAAGAAGGAGGAAGGAGAAAGACAAAGTAACAGAAAGAGAGAGATTTTGGATCTTGAGACATTACTTTCTTAAGGTCAAAGCCATCTCTCAGGCCCTGATTGCATCTCTACACACACAAAAAAAAACTTTGCTTCACTTCATGCAAAGCGTTTGGGATCTCTCAATTACTGTACATTTATTTCCTCAGGGACAGATTCTTTGTACCATTTGTTACCTGTACCTGTTACCAGAGAGAGACAAACAGACATACACATACACCACACACACACACCTGTGCTGGCCTGTGAGGTGCTGCAGGTGGGTGACTCGTCGCTGCCCCAAGGGTTTGTTTCCTGAGCCTGCGACACGGAGGCCATCTTCATCTGTTGGCACAGGTGCGACTCTTGCTGCCTGTAGACAAGACCCTCAGGTACACACTCCTCTCTGTCCTCAGCTGCACGCACACACACACACACACACACACACACACAGAAGGCATTAGAACGATGCACAATACAATACAATAAGTCTCAGGCCAAAGACCCACACTGCATGCCAATGGTGATCCTAGCCATTAGATGGAGCCATATTTCCACCTTCCAAACCGCACTGCCAATGATGTGCTTAGCAGATGCACCTGTGCAAATGTCCATATTAAACAAACACACACACACACACACACACACACACACACACCAGTAGATTAGCACACTGATAATATTGTACTTCTGTTGTGTTTGTGATGCCATTTTTGTCAGCAAAATAACATGATGCAACACATGCACAATAATAATGCTCGTTATCTCTCCCTCTCTGTTTCTCACACCCACACACACAAATCCATTAGGCACGCTAAAGACACACACACACACACACACACACACACACACACACACACACACACA
>JAGFZM010000077.1:445555-475829 GCA_017657215.1 Limnothrissa miodon
ACACACACACACACACACACACACACACACACACACACACACACACACAGTCACCTGAGCGGGCAGGCAGCCAGCTAGTCTAATTAGAGGCATGGGTAATCACCACTGTGTGAAGGAGCGTCAGACTATCTAATGAAGCATGAAATGCTGTGTAAATGGGAATAACAGTGAAAGAAACAAATGTGTGTGTGTGTTTGAATGTGCAGGTGTGTGAAGAGGAATACAAATGGCCATGGGTGTGATAGTGGCAGGAGTACTGTATGTCCACAATTGAGTAAAGCATGCAACACACAAACACACACATATACATACACACACACACACACACACACATGTGCGTGCAGACACCCCCGCACAACAGACAGACAGACAGACACACACACACACACAAACATGCACGCACCAAGCCTCTTCAAGCAGCTGCCCCTTCCAACAGGAAAAATGATAACAACACATCTCCCCTCTGCTCAACTCCACGTCTCCTGCTGGCCTTTAAAGGCACTGATGACAGAGTAATCCACTACACCCCTCCTCACAACATGCACACACACACACAGGCACATAGATGCAAGCATGCATGCACACGCGCACACACACAGACACAAAACTGTTCTCAACCTCTCCATCCAGGTTGCCTGGGCAACCATTGGTAGAATTCTGCACTGTGTCCTGATGTGGAGAGCGCAGAACACCTCAACCCGACACCTTATTCTCTTCATCAATACTGGTGTGTGTAAGTGAGAGTGAGTGAGAGAGAGAGAGAGAGAGAGAGAGAGAGAGAGAGAGAGCATGGCAAGGATGGCAAGGCCACGAGCAAAAAGATATGTGATTACATAAAAACTGTGGTTTGCGCCAGACTGATTCTTCCTCTTTCCCCATCACTGTGTGAACATCAGGATTTCTCTAAAGCCAAAGAACTATTGTTACACAGGGACTTCTCTGTGTTCAAACAGCCAGACTATTAGAGTTATCATGGCAACACCTTATAGACTGACAGCGGAGCTAAAAATATTTTCTCCTCTTCGTGGTTTCCCAGCACGCCAGCATTACCTAAAACAGTCCAATAAAATCCTTAGAGACCTAACACCTTCAGTAATTCTTCCTATTATGTAACACGTAAATTTGAGCTCAGCTCAATTGGGAGCATAATGGGAAGAACTTTTATGTCCAACAGCACCCCCCGCTGGTGGACCTACAACACTCGCACCAACTTCTAGTTCCAGAGACAGACACACAAAGCTAAATGCTCTTGTTTCAATCCTAGTTTAGGTCTAAAATAAACACACCAACTACCCAAAGAGGCATTATCTCCTTTGCGAACACCAAAATCAGCCTTACATCCCTCCTGATGAAGCTACTGGAGCTGCTCTCCAGAAGAACATGAAGGTGAACAGGGTGTTTTGGTCCTGATGGCAGACTTTATCTGCTCTCCCCTGTTCCATTCCTTTCCACTCACCTGTGGTGGGTTGGAAGCTGGCGGCCATATCCGCCACCGTTGGGCAGGCTGTGGGCTTCCGGGGCGCTGGAGGAGGCTGCTGCTGCGGCGGCTGTAGAGGAGGTGGGGGAGGAGGAGGGTGAGGAGGAAGCTGGTGCTGAGTCAGGTCCTGGCTGGGTGGAGGAGGGCAGTAGAAAAGGGGCGCCGTGCCCAGCGTGGGCGTGAGAGGGTGCGAGTGGGAGTGGGCATGAGCGTGGGGGTATGGGTGGGACAGCCGGGGCACCTTGCCATGCTTGGCGTCAGGGGGGCAGGGCGTCGTGCCCATGGGGGAGGCCGAGGGCGGGCAGCGAGGCGGAGGTTGGCGTCGAAGGGCCGTGGAGGGGCCCACTGGGGAAGGTGCTGGGGAAGAAGATGTCACGCTGGTCCTTACTGTACTTAGGGGTGACTGGAGCATCACAAGAAGACTGCCAGAAAGAGAGAGAGGAGAGGAGAGGAGAGGGAGGGAGGGAGAGAGAGAGAGAGCGATAACATTTTATTTTCTCAATTGTTGTGGATCCACACACACACACACAATCTCTATCTCTCTCTCTCTTTCTCTCACAGACACACACACACACCTGTCTAGTGCAACAGTGACCAGTAGGTACAGTCATCGTGAGTAGCATGAGTCATTCAAAAGCATGACAACACACGCACGCACGCATACACAACCACCCCCAACCATCATGTGTGGGAGCAACCCAACAACCTCTTATATGGGGTTCTGTCACTTCCATTCATTTAGTGTGTGTCTGTGTGTGTGTGTGTGTGTGTGTGTGTGTGTGTGTGTGGGAACACTCAGGACCACTAGAGCCTTATAAACGAAGCGCTAGCAACAGCTGCTGCCATGGTAACTAGGCAGGCAAAGCTGAACCCTAAGGAAACTCAGGGATGGACGCCTGTATTGTGTTTGGAGCATCTCTCCCCCTCTTGCACTTTCTCCCACACTGGAGGGGGGTGGGGCAGAGGCACTGATGAGTCTTTTACTGCTTTTTAGCAGGAATTATATCAAGCTGTCCAGCTGAGCTGTAAGGATAGCACAGTAAGCAGCGCAACAGCGAGTGCAGAAAGCTAGAGCTTTAAGCAGGAGCCATGCGCCATTAAACGCAACCCAAAGACAAAGTTGAGAGTCGGTCTGAAGAGTTTCTCTACAGTTCTGATTTAAACAGAGGGATGTGTTTCACTGTGCATAAAAAAGAAACCACACAGTGGTTAGGTGTGCTAGGTGTGTCGATACAAAGCTTTCTCAATGAGGAGACCGTTCCATTCCCAATGATTGTGTCTGATAGGCAGCATAATCAACTAACCGACTATATCTTTTGTGACAAAGTCAAAATGGCAGGACGAATCACTTATGTTCAGCACCAGCCGGATGGTCGTTCAGAGGTTTTTCAGTTGTTTAGTCAGTTCTTTAGTCATTTCAGTGAAATCAACATGTACAGCAAGGAACAGACACGAGAAAAGCAGAAATGAAATGTAAAGCCTCCCTGATGATTCAACATACTTCGATATGACGCACCTTTCCCAGCAACAACATAATATTCGTAATGTCAAGCCCTTTTCCGGACAGCGTCTGACTGTAAAACACAAGATATGCTCACTCATCTATGGAAAAAAAAACAGCACAGCTGAACAATTTTGCATGAATTGGTAATTCATTATCAACAAACACCATTAATCTATACCAACACATCTGCCAACCCATCAAAAATGAATCAACTTCAGTGGTTTCATTTCCTAAAATAAATTATCGTTAAACACACACCCCACAGGGAAAACAAAGGCCTGTCATCGGTGATAAGGTTTGTGTTGGTGGAGGAAATCCTCGCAGCAAACGACAGACTATTATGGTGGTTGCCCTACTGCCTACCGAGCAAGCATACATTTTTAAAGAGCCTTGATTATTAAAAAAAAAAAAAAGATCTGGTCATCATGTGTACAGTGGTGGACAGCATATTTTCACATTCAAATTCCACATCCATATTTCAACATGTCCAATGGAGGAAAACATCAAACAAGCCACCCCACACACAAACAAGTCAGACTGCGCTTCTCCTATCTAGTCACTCAAGCACAATCACACTGTCTTTGCTGCCTGAACAAACGCATCTCCCACAGCGAGTGAGAGGTGAGGTGGACAGAAATGTCAAAAGCAGCCTCCATATTGATCCTCTACCCCTCTAGACCAGGATGCGAGCGCGGCTCCCTAATTTAAAGGCACACTAGTCATCACAGGGAAACACTGTGATGCCATGAAAAGAGATAAGTGCTAGGTTAAGCCTGAACCCAGGAGTACATACAAAGTCAACAAGCAGAGGCAACCTTTTGTTGTGTTTGCTATTGCCTTTGATGCTTGGCATATTGCTTACTATTTACAATGCATACAAAACAAACAACCAAACAAACAAATAACATTCATTTAAGTCTAAGGTTCAAGTCTATCAAGTCTGTCAGGAACATTGGCCTCAGTTTGTCCAATCTGAATGTACTTAAGGTCTTCTCCTCTACATACTATTAATCTCAGCAGCAGGACCCAAATGCAGCAGGAAACCAACCAGCAAGACATTAAAAGGGCCAATACACCACCAGACTCACACCCACAACCACACCCACAACCACAACATGCCACGGCCATACCTGGGAGCAGAGGGTTCCCAGAGGATGCCAATCTTTTCCTGCGCCTTTGTCTGCTCTGGTTGTGTTGCAGTAGTGGCGAGATGCAACACCAGCAGAAAACGAGGGGAAACAAATCTGCTCTGCAGCTTTACACTCCAAAACAATAATGCTTTCACAATTACTGAGATGAGGGGTATTAACAGAAGCTTAACTGTGCTGCACACATCATCTTCTGGTTTGATTAACTTTAGTACAGAGAGGAGGGGAAAAATCAAGGAGCCATTTTGGGGGAAAAATGCAACGAATTTTAGACAGACATTACTGGTGTCTGTATTCATTGTCGTGGCATATGGTGACACAGGGCGTCATCATCACTCTGTATTGATTTCAATCAATTCATGAAACAGAACAAAACTGCATGCACAGACAAATTTCCAGTTCACTTCACTGCCCTCGACGAGCACTGGTCAGGCTGTGTGTGTAAAAATGGTAAAAGAACAGTCCACAGGGCTAACTCAATATACCCTCCGTCAATTACTGCGCCTGGTTTCCTACAACTCACCAGCCTTCTATTCTGCCATTACAAACAGGAAACAACCTGTGGTTTAGAGCGGTTTAAACAATAAGTCAATTGAACAAGACTGTTTTTCTAGAACGTTACATTGTAAAAACAAACTATATAAAACCAGAAATGCATAATTTTGGTGTCTATTTGGCTACTACGGCATATTTGGTATATTTGGCTATGGAACAGAAGTGAAGTGTATTTGGTTCTGTAACCTGATCAGAGGAAACCCAGTCATTACTGAACTGAGATCAGTGGGAGAGCAGCATGAAAGGCTGCTAAAGGGTGGGTAGGGTAGGGTGGAGCAGCTGTGCGGAGAGGGCCTGATCAAAAGAAGGAGATTAAAAATGCCATCAAACTCAAAATGATGAATAAGAGCTACGATGCATGGTGGGACGATCGTGTTGTAATTTCTGATATGTCTTAATACAGTCAATTTGCTTATTGTTCTTTGAATAGCCAGCGGCACGAAGACAAACCACTGGTGCTAGCAACATTGATGAATAACTCTAGCTTTGGTTCTGTACCAATCAAACTTCATTTGTTTTCTTCCCCATGTAGGTTTTCAATCGTCCTTGTGTTGAACCTCTCTGATTGGACTCAGAGCCGGACTCTGGCAGTGAAGATGAACCAAAATAACCCATCAGTCAGACGCCACATGGACTGGGTTTAGTCCAGTCTAGCAGGCAGGCAGGCTGACAGGCGGTCTCGCCTTCGGCAGGGGGCTTGGTGAGAATGGCTGCGCCATGCAGGGGGGTTTCCCGTGAACAGACCCAGGGAGCTGACAAAACCACCGTTGGCCCAAGCTTCATCAGCTCAACCTCAGCACTGGACTAGAGTAAATCACACATACGCCTGTACACACACACACACACACACACACGATGCAAACAGACACACACACCACCTTGCTCAACACCACTACTCACACATACTAATGTGTACAAACTGGAAGGAGAGAAGGGGGGAAAACAGACACACAGACACATTCTACAAGACCAAACATTCTACATGCTGACGCCAGACAAAAAAAAAATGCATGTGTGCGCACAGGCACTCACAAGACACAGAGGTGTGCACACATATGCACATGCATGCACAAAACAGTCACAGAAACACAAAAGACAAATGCACACGAGTGAAAGCCACCTGTGCGTGGTGATGCAATCCACCCACTTCACACAGATTTTTAACTGCTTAGGCACAGACACTCACTCACACACACACACACACACACACACACACACACACACACACACACACACACACACACAAGCAAATACACACACCACAAACACAACTGAAATGTGCCGAAATTCGCTAAAACCAAATGCCTGAGGGAGTCTGAATTTCAAAGGCTGGCAGTCCGCATCATTTATTGATTAGGGCATTATCTCCTTCTCATTATACTGCACGTAGCCCCGAACTATCTGAACTGATATTCCATTTCCTTGGCAGACGGGCACACAGGGTCTTTAAGCAGTAGTGCATGAGTGCGGCACAGTGCTGAATTAAACGGAGAATAGAGGATCGATCCCTGGCGCCCTCTTCCCCTGCTCGCTCTCGGACTCCTTGGAGGTGTTATGGAAGAGAGGGGGGAGGAGAGAGACTTCAAAAGAGCCCGTGTTTCTCTAGTCTTACCCTCCACCACACTCTCACACACACACACACACACAATCTGACCGAAAAGCAGGCGATGGAGCAGAGTGCATACTAATGTTGTCTGGGAGAGATGGAGATGGGAAGATGAGCAGAGAGGAGCACATCACTTAAGATCACGTGTTTTGCATTCCTTCATCTTGAAACTAGGGGCTGCAACGTTAGGGAGGAGACACTGTACGTGTGTGTGTGCGTGTGTGCGCACATATGTTTTTACACGTGTGTGAGTGAGTGTGTGTGTGTGGCCTACGGTGTGAGCAGGTGCTGAGTGTTCGGACTGTACCCTTGCCACCCCGCAGTGGCCCTCTGCAGCAGCACACGGCAGAATCAGCATGGCCTGCGGCACGCTTCACACTTCCTCCGGCACCCACCCACGGGCCCACGCCTACGTTAAACCACGCCATCACCCATCCACCTGGCAACTTTGCCAGCCAGTCAGCCAGCAGGGAGACAAGGAAAGCCAATATCCTCTCCTTAAACCCATGGCTGTGTGCGTGTGTGTGTGTGTGCGTGTGTGTGTGTGTGTCTGTGGGAATGTGTAATCACACAGCACAGGGACGCTTTGACGACTGCTTGTGCCTTTTCCTGCCTGCGCGTCTGTCTACAGCAAAGAAATAATGGCTGGATAAATTAATGGACAGATAGATACAGAAGATGGACAGATGATTGAGAGATGTATAGATGAACAGATAGAAAAAAGATAGCTGGACAGGTGGAGGCATAGAAAGAGACAGATGGATAGGTGGATGAATGAACAGATGGATGGGTTGGGAGAGTTGGGAGAAATCAGACATTTTAAACTGTCGACATAAACGCAGAGAGAGTTCGGCCTGGCAGTCAGCGACAGAAGAACGCAAAGTACTGCGAGTGTGAAACGGTGGTGCGAGAAAAGAACAATGGAGCATCAGTGGCAGTGTGAGAGCGCTGGTGAGTGCGTTAGGGACACTGTGAGGAGCAGATGGAGGAGGGACGCATCAGAAACACGCAGCCCACGGCCAACAGTCTCTTCCCAAGAGGCCTCGGGAGCCACGCGCTCTGCAGGGGGAGGACTAACCCGACGGCGGGGAGCTGCGGCAAACGGAGCGGACACGGACCCGCGCCCTGGTCGGACGGAGCGCTGCAAGAGACGTAAACACAGTGCTGACTGACAGAACAGCAAGGAGTGAGATTCTGTTCTTTTGTCAGGAGCTGACTGTATCAACTAGTGTGTATGTGTGGTTGTGAGTGTGCCTGTGTGTGTGTGTGTGTGTGTGTGACTGGTTCATGATTAAATCACTGGAGTTGGGCAAAGACAGGTCAGGGTGTGACGATCCCAGTCCCAGAAAGACGGGTGAGGGAAGAGAACAGCAGCCATCGGAGGTTGCTAGAGGTGGTTTATTGAGACAGATGGGGTGCAGGGCTGCCTGCCTGTCTAGCATCTGTGGTGGCAGAGAGGAGAGGAGAGGAGTGGAGAGAGACTAATGGCTGCTGGATGGAGCAGGCTCATTATGCTGGAGAGAGATGGGGTCAGAGAGAGGCCATTACCTGGACATCACAACACACTGCAGCACTGGCGGCTCCAAGATTAAAACACTCTCAGGTGTCAGAGAAAATCCCTGCAGTGTGAATGTGTTTATTTCCGTGTGTGTGTGTGTGTAAGAGAGAGAAAGAGCCAGACGGAAAGTGGAAAGAGAGAGCGTGTTTAGTGTGTAAAGCAAAGGTATTCAAATAATACTGAGCTGCATCCAGACAGGTCCACAGAAATGAATGTTTAGAATTAAAACACATCTCAAATGTGTCTATACAGCACACCATGTTTCTATTGCAACAATCCAAACCTTTCTCCTCTGTTGGTCACGAGGCTGTTCACGCATGCACGAGTGGCCAGCTGGCTTGTGTCAGAGAAGTTTTAATAGGACTCTGGTTGTGTCTTTTACTATCTATGCTTCTGTCACCTCGATGAGTCTGCAGGCAATGGCCCCAAATTCTGTGGTATACCGTAACTCTGATTGGCTGGTGAAGGCAACACTCGGCAGGGGATGAACTCAAATATATCTCTGACTAGCTCTGCACAGCTCATGATTCGACAAGATCCTCCAATGGTATTCATGGTTCTATTTCGTTTCTCCTGACCGCCAGAGGCGGTGCTTTCAGCACATGAATGTCCATCACGCGTACGTGCAGGTCGAGTAGTAATACCAACAAAGTCACCTGTGACCTGGGTGACGTCGGCAATAAGCGCCAGCACAAAAGGCCGGTCGACCCAGGGAGCGACCTCTTTCATCTTCTCGCGAAAGCAGGTTGAGTCAGTTGAGAGGTAGACGCGTGAAGTTTCGCTACCCGTTGTGGTCAGAGCAGTGAATGATCTCGCCCTCTGAGAAACTGCGTTTACGGAATATCGGGCCTCGCGTGGGTGAGGCCGGTAAGTCTGCTACGTTTATTTATTTTTTTTCGGTGGCTTGTAGCCTGTTGCTGCTGCGATCTCGCTGATTTAGCACAGGACGCAAGGTTAAGCCCAGTTGAGTGGTGTTTTCGCCGTATTCTCCTGGCTGTACTCCAAGTTTCAATGAAGTTACTGGTAGTATATTAGCTACTCAGTAGTATATTAGTTTTGTTGTTTGCGCGGCCGGTGAACGGTGTTTTCGCCGTATTCCTTGGCTGCGTTTTGACATTGAGGTTTAATAGAGCTACTCGGTAGCATATTTTGGTTTAATTAATTGTAATAATAATTACCGGTTGTGCGGTGTTCTCGCCGGCTCCGGTTTAAGCTTTCTCAGCGCTAAATTTAGGTTGCAGTTAGACAAGCTACTCGGTAGCATATTATTGATTTATTTGATTGTAATAATAATTACCAGTTGAGCGGTGTTCTCGACGGCTCTGGTTTAAGCTTTTTCAGTGCTAAGTTTAGATTGCAGTTTAATAAGCTACTCGGTAGCATATTCGTTTCCTAGTTTCTTCCCGACTGGTGCTTGTGGTTACTCACGCAGAGCAGGGGTGTACTCGCCTCAGGGTTCTGCCTTATCGGCTGTGGGGGGATACTACACTTAAGTCCGACAGCTTACAGACTTGCATGTAGGATGCTTATCTGTGCCGACTGCCTAGCCCCCCTCGAGCCAGAGGACGGCCACACCAAATGCCCGGCCTGCCTTGGTGTTGACCATTTGAGACAGGGGCTCACGGAGGAGGCTTGTGTGAACTGCAGCTGCCTTAGCCTGACAGCCCGGGCAGCTAGGCTAGCCCAGGTGGAGGTGGTAGACACTCCACAGGCCCACGAGCAATCAAGTAGGGTGCAAACAAGGCGCCGGAGTAGTACGGCACAGGGGGCCCCTAGATCAAAGAGGAGGAAGGATGACTTGGCCCAGAAGGTAGATTCCATGGCGGCCGAATTCGGGAAAATTAAAGAACTCCTGGCGAGCTTGCAGCCCCCGCAGCAGAGGCTGTGGGTTGGTGTTCCCGCTGAAACCCCGCCAGCTGGGCAGGCGGAGCCGCCGCCACCATCACTTTCTCCCGTAGGAGCCCGGGAGGAGGATACGCTCTCTACGAGGGCATCTGAGAGTTGGGACTTAGGCCAAGGGGTTGGAGCTGAGCCTGACGAATCAGCCCATCACGACTCCCGGTCGGGCTCCTCCGACACAGCTCGGAGCACAGCGCAGGACACTGAGGCTGGCCGGCTTTCACTGAAGCTGACTTTGAAAGCTGCGTTGGCGCGTTTGGGGCAGGACCCTGCACCAGTGTCGGCGACCCCCCACAATGCATTTTTTAGAGGCACCGTGCAGCAGGCAGCCTTCGCAGTACCACCCTCAGCTCCATATATTGAAGAGCTGCAAAGGTGCTGGACAGACCCTAGGCAGTTATCTCACCACCCTAGTGACTGCAGAGCCCTGTCAGCCATGCAGAGTGCCTCTACCTATGGGTTAGAGGCTATGCCCAGTATAGAGCCGTCAGTGGCAGCCTTAGTGCTGTCACCTGATGAGGCACTTAGGCCTCATGCACGCTGCCCCCGCTCACAATGTCGGTTGACCGATGACCTTATTGTTAGGAGTTACGATACGGCAGCTTGTATAGGACGTATGGGGAATTCCATGTCCCATTTAATGCTTGCCCTTTCCCAGACGCTTCAGGCCACTGACGGTGCAGCGGCATCCCAGGATCTCTGTGACTCCTCGTTGCAGACCTTTGCCTATATGACGAGGGAGCTGGGTAGACTAATGTCCTACCTGACCCTCGCCCGCCGCCAGATCTGGCTGGCTCAATCCCCACTGTCAGAGCCAGGCAGGAGGGCACTGCGCTCTCTCCCTGTAGTTCCGGGGGAGTTGTTTGGTGCAGCTGCACAACAAGCACTGGAGCGCAGTGTGCAGGTAATACAGGCCAGACAGCAGTTTGCGAGCCTTCGTCGGGACAGCCCAGCTAGACGCAGGCCCCCAGCGCTGAGAGCGCCAGTGCCTGTACAGTACCCGATACAGCAGGGGCAACAACAACCACAGGGGTTTCGTCAACCCGCCCCCACTCGGTTGCGTCGCCCTACCCAAGGTGCCCAGGGTGCCCAGGTTGCGGCCCGTCTCCCCTCTAGGGACCAGAGGGGACGAGCGGGCAGGCGATGACAGTACTACGCAGGCGGTTGGCTGCTTCTCCAGCCAACAGCTCAGGCGCTGGGAAGTGATAACATCAGACCCCTGGGTGCTGGCAACCCTGTCTCAGGGTTACAGTATTCAATTTCAAAGCCGACCGCCAAGATCCCATGGGGTCAAAACCACCATCGTTACCCACCCCGGGAAGGCGCTAGCCCTGCGCCAGGAGATCGTGGCTCTCCTGCAGAAAGGGGCCATCGAACGACTCGACGCGACTACACAAGAAGGTGGGTTCTACTCCACTTATTTCATAGTTCCAAAGAGAGATGGCGGGCTCCGGCCCGTCCTGGATTTGAGGCCATTAAATGTCCACCTCAAGCGGCTGAAGTTTCGTCTGCTGCGCACCAGGGATGTGCTACACAGTGTCCGGCAGTTCGATTGGTTCACAACCCTCGATCTGAAAGATGCATATTTCCATATCCCAATCAAGCCACAACACAGGCGGTTCCTCCGGTTTGCTTTCGAGGGCCAAGCATATCAGTTCTGCGTCCTCCCATTTGGCCTGGCGCTATCCCCCCGTGTGTTCACCAGGTGTGTAGCAGCCGCCCTGGCCCCACTGCAGGCCAGGGGAATGCGCATCCTGCCTTATTTAGACGACTGGCTGATATGCTCCCAGTCAGTGGTACAGGCCCAGATAGATGTGGCGGCGCTGATGGCGCATGTTTCAGACCTGGGTCTCAGAGTGAACCTCAAGAAGAGTTCCTTAGTGCCTTGTCAACAGGTTGTTTTCTTGGGCATGTATCTGGACTTGCAGTCAATGGCGGCTGTCCCCTCCCGACAGCGAGTCGAGAGAATCTGCCAGCTCATTGGGCGCTTCAGGACAGGTCGTGCACTGAGCCTGAAGATGTTCCAGTGTCTGCTAGGTACGCTTACGGCAGCCGCATCCCTGATCCCTCTCGGCCTCCTGGCACTGCGGCCTTTTCAAATTTGGCTGAACAGCTTTGGCCTTCATCCTGTGCGGCACAGGCACAGGCTAGTAAGGGTCACCTCCGGCTGCAGAGGGTTCCTCCGTCCTTGGGGGAGGAGGGGGTACTTGACCCAAGGAGTTCAGTTGGGCGCCATCCCTTCCAGAAGGGAAGTGGTCACTACCGACGCTTCCCAGGTGGGGTGGGGAGCTGTGTGGCAAGGCCGGACAGTCCGAGGTTGCTGGAGCCTGCAGCAGGCTCAACAGCACGTCAATGTGTTAGAGCTTCAGGCAGTCCTGTGCGCCCTACAACACTTCCTCCCAGTACTGGCAGGGAGACATGTACTGGTAAGATCGGAAAATATGGCAGTCGTGTATTATGTCAACCACCAGGGCGGCACCAGATCTCGACAGTGCTTGAGGGCAGCTCAGCAGCTCCTGCAGTGGGCCCATCGGCACCTGCTGAGTTTGAGAGCTGTGCATTTACCAGGCGCTTCCGACAGGGCGGCGGATCTGCTGTCCCGTCAGAACCCAGACCCAGGGGAGTGGAGACTTCACCCAGCGGTGGTAGAAGCCATATGGCGCCAATATGGCAGGGCAGAGGTGGACCTCTTTGCCTCCCGGGAGTCGTCGCATTGCCCCCTCTGGTTCAGCCTGTCCGAACCAAGCCCATTAGGCCAGGATGCACTCGCCCATGCATGGCCAAGGCTTCGGCTGTATGCTTTTCCCCCTCTACCGCTAATCTGGCCCAGCCTACACAGGGTAGTAACAGAGGAGCACGAGCTGCTGCTGGTGGCCCCTCGATGGCCGGGGAGGGTATGGTTCCCCTGGCTGCTCCAGCTACTGCACGGGGAACCCTGGCGTCTTCCAGTCAGGAAGGACTTGCTCTCACAACTGGGCGGCCAGATCTGGCATCCGGAGCCAGCTCGGCTGCAGCTCTGGGTTTGGCCTTTGAGGGGCCAGACCCTCTGCTAGGACTTTGTGAGCCAGCGGTGATTCACACCATTGACAGCTCGCGGGCGCCCTCTACTAATGCCCTCTATGCCAACAGGTGGAAGGTGTTCTCAGAATGGTGCCAGACACAGGGACAGGAGCCACAACGTTGCCCCTTACCAACAGTACTACAGTTCTTACAGTCGCTCCTCAAGAGGGGACTCACGCCCTCCACCATCAAGGTATATGCTGCTGCCATCTCCGCCAGACATGTCAGGGTGGAAGGGAGGACCATTGGTTCTCACGCCCTGGTGGCCCGCTTCCTCAGGGGTGCTCTCCGCCTGAGGCCCCCGCAGCGGAGCCGGGTGCCCCCGTGGGATCTCCCCCTGGTGCTGCGAGCACTCTGCAAAACCCTGTTTGAGCCTTTGCAGTCAATAGAGCTCAGCTGGCTGTCAGTAAAGACTGCCTTTCTCCTTGCCATAACATCGGCTAGGCGAGTGGGGGAATTACATGCCCTGTCAGTAAGTGGTGACTGCCTGCAGTGGCACCCTAGAGGCGGTGGGGTCAAACCTCTGGCCAAACCCCTCCTTCCTCCCAAAGACCCTTTCCTCAACATTTACCAATGAGCCTCTCAGCCTGGCAGCTTTTGAGTCTGCTCGGGAGGAGGCCCAGGGCCTGAGCGCAGAACTGTTGTGCCCTGTGCGTGCCCTCAGAATTTACATCTCCAGGACGGCAACGTTCCGCCAGTCAGACGCGTTGTTTGTCTGCCACACGGGTCCAAGAAGGGGCCATGCACTGTCTAAGCAGAGGCTGTCAAAGTGGATAGCAGAGGGAATTCAATGTGCGTACAAGCAAGGTGGTGCCCCGGCTCCCCAGCATACCCGGGCACATTCCACAAGGAGCGTTGCAACTTCGTGGGCATCTTTGAGGGGTGTTCCCCTTGCCGATATTTGCAGGGCAGCCTCCTGGGCGTCAGGCTGCAGGTTTACACGGTTTTACAGGGTGAATGTGGTGTCCCAAAACCCTGTGGCCACAGCAATACTCCCTACCCCGTCATAGCATCTCTAAAGCACGGGTAGGCACTCCTCATGACCTTGTTGGTATTAGCCATCCATGTGCTGAAAGCACCGCCTCTGGCGGTCAGGAGAAACGAAATAGAACGAGGGTTATGCATATAACCACGGTTCTATGAGTTTCGGATGACCGCCAGAGCTTGGCAGTCACTCGGAGTGAACGCGAGAAGATTGCCAAGAGGTCGCTCCCTGGGTCGACCGGCCTTTTGTGCTGGTGCACATTGCCGACGTCACCCAGGTCACAGGTGACTTTGTTGGTATTACTACTCGACCTGCACGTACGCGTGATGGACATTCATGTGCTGAAAGCACCGCCTCTGGCGGTCATCCGAAACTCATAGAACCGTGGTTATATGCATAACCCTCGTTTTCCATGGTGTATTCACAGTAAGTAGCAAACAGAATCACCTTAAATTTTGTTGTTTTGATTCGTTTTTGAGACAATGGTATTAAAGTTTTAATGGATGTCTAATTAGTCCAGGCCTATGCTAAACCTTGTAATTCACTTGTAACACAGGAAAAACCACCTGTATTGTCTGCCATTGTCTGACAATAAATAATGCATCAATATGCAATTTGTAAATGTTGTACAATAGGTTTGCATAACAACACTTAAAAGTAAGGTATCCATAACAATACAAACTTTGAGTTTGAATAACTAAAAAAGAAAGATAAAAAAATCAACACCTGACTTTTCATGCACTAGCCACATGCCACAGCCATGGTTGGTCAATGAATACTGCATATACCGTATTTTATAGATATTGTGCTATACGCCCAATACTTAAATATTGCAATATACTTTTTAAAAAAAACACAATATTTTGTTTAGTCTGAATGACTGTAGAGGAGGATAGTAAGCCAAAAGGCCAACATTCACCTTTTGAGTTGCTGAATCATGGAAATGTGCGCTGGACATTTCAGGAAAAATGAATTTACTTATGATGTGGGAACTTACTTTCATCATGCCACTTCAAGCGAACGCTGATTATGCACAAGTAAGTAAGCTGAATGGACACTGTAATGTTGAATTGTTGAAAAACTGTTGAGTTCCCCCGCATGCAGAGTAAATGCCTGGCTGTGTGACTGTGTGAGTGTGTGTGTGTGTGTATGTGTGAGAGAGAGAGAGTGTGTGTGACTGTGTATGTGGTTTAGACATTCTTACCTGTCTTTGAGCTGGAGCAGCCATCTGAATCTGGCAGAACTTCACAGCCTGGTCCAATGCCACATCCTCATCCACCTGTCAGCCAAAAGAAACAAGTCAGAAGTTAGACACATCTATGCCCATATAGTATGGCATGGCACTAAAGCCTCTGTCTAACACCGTTTCACAGCCTCAAACAGTGCTGGGAGGTTTGACCCTGCATGGGCACTTCTTAAGCACCTAGACAAATACAATTCCATTTGCTGCCATAATAACCCCAAAAAACGTTCTTCAGCAACCGTTTTTTTCTGAAACAGAGTAGGCCGATTTAGGCCACACAAACCTGGGCAAAGATTTCTGGATTCTATTGTTGGATCTATCTAGGCTTCATTGACAAATGGAATAAATGACAAACAGACCAAAAAAAAAAAAACACAAAAGTGGATTGGATTATATTTGTTTTGCAACATTTAACAGAGTTTATAAAACTGACACACTTTGTCCACTGCACACAAACAACAAAAATCAATACATGATAGTCCTCTGGGTCACAGGATGGCACACCAAGCTTTATTCTGTCTTATTTAATTTTCTCTATCTTCTCTCCATCTTCTCTGTCTTTTTCAACAATGGATGATTCTCTGGGACACATACAATGCTAGCAGGAGATCTGAATGGGTGTCACGAGCGTGAATGTGTAACAGAAAGCATATACAGATCAGATTACGTTAGATTATACTTTATTCATCCTGTAAAAAATTCAGAACACATCGTAAATACAGTAATGACTGTTCTAAGAAATGATTAGTGCCATAGGTGTTTTCCAAGCATTTGCTGTTTTGAACAATATAGTATTTGAAGTGAGTGCAAACAGCTTTGAAATGAATCAAGCACTGTTTTTGTTTTCCTCGTCGAAACAGTTTATAGTGTCACCCGAGAGCCCAAATTTCTGCTCAGCTGAGTGCTGCAAGCACGGGCGAACAGGTAGCCACAGTATACGCTATTAATTAGGCAGCCAGCTGAGAGAGTGATTTGCCTGCCCTCTGCAGCCCACTAATTGCTCCTCCCGGAGCTCAGGGAGCACTTGGGAGTCCCGAGGAGCCGGTGGTAGTTTCTGGAAGCTTCTGAAAACACCGTCTAATTGGTCTCGTTTTGGAACACGACGTAATAGGCAGGAAATGTCAGTGGCAATCACCACTGATCAGCTGACCTAAGACAATGCAGTAAGGAAGGAACAGTAGCATTTCACTAACTCTCTGGAGTCTGTGGTCTGATGAGGTCTGTTCTAAACAAAAAAAAAAAAAACTCACTTCTGAAACTCTGAGGGTTTTTGTACTTGAAACATATAAATTACACCACTAGAATCCATAAATCTTCTAGTTTTCAAATATGCAAGGATACCTGTAGTTAGATGAAATACTTGAAAATGTTAGGATGTACCAGACTGTCTTAGACTGTATGAATGACCCTGGACTCCAGAAGGTTAAATGGACACCAATGTAGCATTGGTCCATTACAGGGCAGTATATTTTATGACTTTCCAATGCAAAGGTTTCTGCTCGGGATTTGGTTTGATATTGATCGCTGCGCATAGGCCTTTCATCAAGGTTCCAAACATGTGGAAAGCAGGCAACGGGCATGTTAACATCAAAAACATGACCTAGCCACCAATGTCAAATGTCAATCTATTCTGCAAGATCTCAGTGGCAGTAGCAGCCAACTGGTGAAGCTTGAGTTGCGGTTACCATGCAGGAACAGCAGCAGCGCCAGTGCTTTGAGCTTGTCTGGCGTCATGCACGCATGCACACGCTACAGAGGTGAGGGCTTCTGGGGACTCTTGCTGAGCGAGGAGCATCAACCGCACTGTCTGCGCAAAAGACTGCAAGCACAAGAGAAACGGAAGAGCACACAATCCCCCGCTTTCTTGAGAAAGCAAGTGGGGGCTAATTTTAGAAAGAAAGAAAGAAAAGAAAGGCAGGAAATCACTGGTGCTTTTGGAGCCTCATCTAGTGCTGCAATAAAAAGACCAAACAATTGGGCACAAAAAAAACACACACACACACACACGCACACAAAACAAACAAAAAACAAACAAGATGCTGGCAATTATCCTATCCCCTCTAATAATACCTTCAAGTGGCAAGTTTCAGGGGTTGTATTTTTCCTACTCTCTTGCCTTCAAATAAATAAATAGCATGACGCCTATTATGGGACAGAGAGAGAGAGAAGTGCCAGGAAGAGGAAAGCACCACTGGAGGGCCATTCTAGCCCAAGCCTTTCATCAGAGTGCAGCCTATAATCAATGGGATCGGCTCAACCAAATCTATTATGATGAGAGGAAAACACAGAGAGAGAGAGAGAGAGAGAGAGAGAGAGAAAGACAGAGAGAGAGTGAGTGGGTGGGTGGGTGTGAGAGAGAGAGAGAGAAAGAAAGTCACAAGCCACCTAATAGTGACATGACTCTCTGCTTTGAAGGGATTAAGCGTTGAGGAGCTGCCTATGCTCAGATGTCTAGAGGAAATAATGAACTACTAGGCACTGAACTCTAACTGTACGCCTTGAAGGGATAAAAGAAGCAGTTGGTTGCACCATCACATTTCGCCAGTGTCCTGAACCAGTTTAGTAGCGCAGCAGAAGTTGTGTCTGACAAGACAACAGTTACAAGCCGAATGTGTCGGTGGCAGGTCATTTTTGGGATGCTTGAAATCGCTGGCTTTGTGAAGACATCGCTGCTCACTGCGTAACTATCAGAAATCTAATCTAATCACAGAAATCTCGGAAAAAAGGTGAGGCATTCGTGGCAACATGGATACACTGCACTGTGTATCCCTGGGGAAAAAAACTTTTTACTTCAAGTCAGTCTTCTAGGTTGTTCATAACAGGGCCTGGCAGCCGAATAAATAAATGGAATTTATGTAAAAGTGCTGTTTGAAGAGTTGCTGACTCATTTCTTAGAGAAGGGATATCTCTTTTGTTGAGTGTTGACTAGCAATACAACAACTGTTCTAACACCGATTGGAACATTGACAGAGGATTGTGCCAACAACATTCAGGCATTATTGTGGTCTGGATCGTGGTCTGTGTGGTCTTCACAAGCACACACAAAAAAAAAACATACAAAAATGTTGTAAGTCTTAGCAGTATGTCTGTCTGCACTGGGCTGCAGGATGTTCGTCCACTTTTGCCACACCATTCACGTGGGGGGGGAAGAAGTGCAGAGATAAAAATAGCTCTTTTACGGCAGGGAGCCCCAGTGCACTTAAATGGACTTCCCCTGCGTGGCAGACGCTGGAGGCCTCCGACCAGCCCCTATGTTTCAGTGTGCACGGTCATCGGGTAGGATTTCCCCTCTCTCAGCTCAGGCTAATATTCTCTTATCTTTCTTTCTTTCAGTTTTTTTTTTTTTTTGAAGTGACGGGCACATTTTGCACTGCGTGTTTTAATCATCAGCCCTACTGCCTTAACAGCTTGACTAAACTAAATACAATCTCAACAAAATTGGTTCTAAAAGATCTCTTCCAGGGTTACAACCAAATAAGGAAAACACTGCATGTTTATATTGTCATATTTTCCATCACTCCAGGAGTCATCTTTGCAATACAGATTCTGTGAATAGCCTAAGTGTTTGGTTAACAAATAAAATCAAGCTTTTAAACTATTTTCATACAGAAAAAGGATGAGCCCAGGAGAGGCATGAGCCTACAGGATTTCTCTAGGGGGGGGATCCCACCACTGTTTACAATGGGAAAAGCTCCAGACCAAAAATGGATTGGCTAAGATATTGTAAATAGCGGGACTGCTGAGCACCGCATGCCTGGAGCATTCCAAAGGCTCATCTCTCTCTTTTGGGGGAAACAAACACAACCCAGGAAAAACCTAGCCTGGTTCTTGGTACTGACATCTTGATCTCTCATCATGATATTTTACAATACGCCAAAACACAAAAACAGTACATTGCTTTTTTTAACTGACCTGCTTAATGAGCATGTAGGTCTCCGACATAATCTTCTCAATGCGGCCCAGATCATAGGTCATGACCTTTTGACCTTGCTGCCACACTCTGTACGCGTCCAACAGAAGGGTCTTGCCCGACTCTACGTCCTCCAGGAGCTTTCTCTTGCGAGGCCGGCGATCAGAGACACTCATGGCCGACGTTGGGGTTCCCACCGACGCCCCCGGTGGGGGCCCCTTGGCCGACAGACCTGCGCTCTGATGCTGCATCTGGTGCTGATGCTGCTGCTGTTTAGATGAGCTGATGCTCAGCTCCTCCAGAGACAACTCGGGAGTGTGGCCGCCACTTTCCAGACCTTTCCCCGAGGGTTCTGCCACCGCCTGTGTGGCCTCCTTCTCGGCCAAGATGCTGTCGCTCTGAGAGTCCGCTGTCTTTGGCATAGTGGTGGTGTTGGCACTGGCCGCGGACATGCCCAAGCTATGGCCCAGGTCCAACTCCATGGGCTCCTCCACACCCACCTTGCCACCCTCACCCTGGGTGCCCTCCGGCCGACCCTGGGCATCAGTCAGTTTGCCAGTGGCTGGTGGCGGCACGGCCACCTGTTGATGCTGCATCGAAGAGTCATCTTTAGGCGTCACCGACTCCGCTGCGGTGGACGACGTGGAGGCCTCGGTCAGCGCCGGCTTTCGAGGAGGGGGCTGGCTGTGCTTGGCGGCCTCAGCAGAGGGCCTGTTTGTTGGGTCAGCCGTCGTCATCTCCCCCATGGAAGGGACAGGGACTTTAACAGGCGGCTCTGAAACCTGGCGAGGGGAAAAAAATTATAATAATCCTTGTAGAAACAATAATGGGCCTTCAACAGGCAAGGGTACAATGACCTTTTGAAAACTCAAAGGATGTCTTTTTACAAAAGGAGTCTAAGAACGAAAAGATGAATTCAGAGCAAGTATACAGATATTTTTGAACTTCAAGTTTTTTTTTTTGTCTTGAGATGAATTGCCATGAACTCCTTCACTGTTGACTGATGATGTAAAATACCAGAAGTGCTGAAGCTATTAAGGGTGTTTTTAATGATGGGCTTGAATTTAACTTTTGGTCAAAAGAAAAACTATATTGTTAGGTGGGTTTTGAAAGTTTCACTGCCAAGCAAATTCAGTGTAAAAGTGCTTTTCTAGCGGCATCAAAATAACTCTGATAATGCTCGACATAGGTCGTAGCGTTATCACAGTCCGTACAAGTAAAATTAAGCACTGAGAACAGGGTTGATGTACACACAGTATGTTTAAAACAATATTTATGAACAGTGCACTTACTTAGCTTTTGACAAGCTGTGTGCACATCAACCGTGTTCTCAACGATAATGATGAGAGATAATGAGTTTATGTGTAGAGACTCCGATAGTGGTACAGCTCTTTAGTATTTTAAAGTTGGACTCGTGTACATACTCAAAAAGAGCCTTAATAGCTTCATTGGCAGTAACTATTACACTGACAAGCTACTGCACTGGTAACAAAACATGGCAATAACCACACAAACACTGAAAATTTCAAAAGGCTACAGTTGACCATGGAATATAACAAATTTTAGCCTTATCAGAATAAGAAAATGAATCTGAACATATTACCTTAACTGTATAACGTAAATGTTACATACAGCTTAATGCATCTTGCATTTGCCATAAAGCAGATACCTTGTAATAGATTTGGCCCTTTAATGGAGATTAACAATACATCATGCCACTGTGTAGTGTAGGGACAGTATGTTAAAAAGTCTTAGTTAAGCCTGCGCAGCATCAGAACTTATAAGGTTAATGTTAATCAACTCCAAATGGCATTTTTTCCCTGTGATTCATGCCTTGCCTCCTGTTTCACCAGCCTTGAGATTTCAATGTTTTGGCCACCTGTCACTCAAGTCACTGGAAGAGACCTCCACTGCATGAGTGTGTGAGTGTATGTGTGTGTGTGTGTGTGTGTGTGTGTGTGTGTGTGTGTGTGTGAGAGAGATGTGATGTGATGACAGACTCATGGGCTGTCTTGACTGCCGTACCCCAGTGAGTTTGTTCAGATTGTCCTCCAGCACTTTCACAGTGAGGAAAAATGCTCGCTTGGCCAAAACCTGGCGGTCCACATCACGCAAATATTTCCTGAGCCAAAGAGAAAGGGAAGGAGAGAATGGGAAAAGAACACTGGATTAGTCACTGGGAACAAGAAGAGCCATATATTTGAGTTATACATATGAGCAAACACAGGGCATGCTAGGGTTTGTCTCAGTACCCCAATTATAATACAATTATTTTTATTACAAATAAAAGTATATAATCTCTACAAATCCGCATAGATTACATGCAACACAACACAAATGATTGATTGATTGATTGATTGTTAAACTAACACGAATGAAGAAAATGTTCTTGGGGTGAAGACACAATCACTTGCGGTTTTCCTCACAATAATCATCTTGAATGGTTTCGGCAAAACTCTAACTCAAATGATTTCAGTTGAGGGTGTACAGACATGCCTCAACACGCTCATCAATCACATGACTGCAGACACACGGCCAGTGCCTCGAGTGAGTGTGTTTAATATTCCGCTGGACCATGTGACCAGGACGTACAGTATGTGTGGTTGAGTTTGAGAGCGCCGGCAGAGTGACACCACACACACAAACTACAAGTCATATATATATATATATATATATCAACTGCAAGGGTTTGGTTATCTACAAGGGGTGGGTTGTATATACAAATACAAGGGTGTGGTCATATATACAACTAAATATGGTTGGCCACCTTATGTGTGTATCCACAAAAAGGCAGTGTAGCTTAACTCTGTTTACAAGACTTGCGTTGTAGTAAAGACAGGATGTGCCTGCACATTCGCAAAGCCAATTATAAACATAATGTATTGACATAGTTGATGGAAGAGACTGTGTGTGTGTGTGTTGTCCTTACTTTCCCTGGTCAGGGGTTCTCTGAAGCATGAACGAGACTTTGAGCAAGGTGTCGTGGTCCCGGAGCTCAGACAGCACCTCCAGCAGGAGCACAATGGAGCGGTTCATATGAGACGCAAAACTGCCTGGGCGATCTATCTCATCTACTGGAATACGCCAGATGCCCTGGGAGAGAGAGGGATAGAGAGAGAGAGAGAGGGGGGTGGGGGGGTGTGAGAGAGAGAGAGAGAGAGGGAGAGAGAGAGAGAGAGAGAGAGAAAGGGAAAGAAGGAAGATGAATTTTAAACAGGGGAGGAAAAGAAAAACAGCGCTCAAAGCCTCTGGGCTGTTGTGGCTGTGGCGCCTCTTCTGCCACTCGGCTGTCATATGTTTCCTGGCAGCCGAGCCGAGATGAAGCTTCAGCCCCGACCTCCGTCAAGAGCCAAGGCCCTGCCACCGGGGCCCAGGCAAGGCAAGAGGCGGCTGAAGCGCACTGACATTTAAACACTCTAATCCTCAATTACGGGCAAATTGTAAAAGCGGCAGCGTCTTCGAAGAGGCTAGATAGAGTGAGTAAGTGAAAGAGCGAGAGAGAAGGAGACAATTGGTGTGTGAGGGGGTGGGGGGAGTGATGACACAGATTATAATATTACAGGCATCAGACTATTTGCTCTTTCAGCGGTAGTCAACCAGCCTGGCTTGCCCGCTTTTTGAACCTAAGCCATAAAACATAAGCAAAGGCAGACCCATGTAGCTCCTTTTCTTTCTCCCTCTCCCTCCCTCTCTCTCTCTCTCTCTCTGTGTATACAAGCTGTAAAGTATTTAATAAGCACAAAGCTGTGAGCAGCTGAATAAACAACCCAAGAGATGACTGTGAGGAAGGATGACTTGGTGCTAACGAAGACGCTAACGCAAACAGGCGCGTGCACCAACGACTCAGCAGCCCAGTCCCCACCGCATTCCTGCAGCTTTCTAATTGCACTCCAAACAACCGCGCCAAGCAGCTCCTACCAACTCTTCTCGGGGTTAGCTGCCATAAGAATAACATCCCTGCCTCCATGAGTGAATAGTGTGTGTGTGTGTGTGTGTGTGTGTCAGTGTCACTCTCACCCTTAATGAGCTGTAGGGGATATTTATTTATTTTGTTTATGTTAAACTATTACATGGCGACAGGAGCGGTGTTTCACATTACGTGTGCAAATCATGTACACAGCATAACATCAGCAGTCTGGGTTAGTGTGTGTGTGTTTGTGTGTGTGTATGTGTGTGTGTCAAAGCTACAGGGGAGAACCTGTTTGTACAGGTTCTCAGGCGTTCTACTCATGCTTTACTCAAACATGAATATAATCAGGTTACACACACACACGCAATAATATAGCCTACATCTAGCCTAAACAACACCAAGGGAACATGAAGATGTGACCCTGAGGATGTAATTGTACCACATGAGGAGAGGGAGAGAGAGCAAGAGAGAAAAAGGGGGTGGGGGGTGGTGGTGGTTGTGTGGAACTGATGAGGAATCATTTCCCACCAAGCCAAACCACAAGCAGCTACAGGTTTAACTCACAAATTCCCTTATTCACATCACACCAGGAAGATCACAAATGCAGCCTGCTACCACAGGTAGAAAAACACAACAGTCCCACTTGTTAACAGGGACAGTATCCGTCCCCCCCGCCTCACCACACACACACACAAATACACATTCTCTGTTAATGCAGTGAAGACACGCAAGGTGGTCTGGTGTTATCGTGATGAGGCCAACCAAATGAAGGGAGCCGGGTCAGGCTTGTTTGAAGAACGCCCGCTCGACAGGAGTGCTCAGGTGCGTTCTCCCTCACGAGCAGATCCCTATTGACACCATTCCCTTGTGACACTTTCAGTCCCTGATTCCGTGCTCTGTTGGCCTGGCAAGCTTTCATACTACAGTACAACACGTCTTGCAGGAAACAAGACCTGATGACAAACAGGCCTGTTGATTGACAATCCAACCCCCGCCCCCCCCCCCGCACCCCATACACACACACCATGTTTCCTTTGTGAATTTAAATGTATGTGTGTATAGTATAGTATAGTAGTCACTGCTTTTGGCAAAACAGTCTGCCGAGAACGGCATGCACGCAAAAGTAAATATTGCAATGACATAAGCTTAGTACTGCAAGTTATTGCATTAAAAGCTCCTTTTGTTTGCAAAAGATCACAGCTGGTCCAAAAAGAAAAAAAAACATTCTGATCAAAAGCTTAAATATTTTTGTTTGGAATTAATTATAAAAAATGAAAAGGGAACATGTCATACTCGATAAAAAAAAAAACACAAAGGGCACCATAAAAGCCTTTTGTATGTGTCCGGCTTGTGTTAGCGTGAACACGTCATGATGTGGTGGTGTGGTGGTGTGTGTGTGTGTGTGTGTGTGTGTGCTTATGAGCATGTGTGCTGGAAAAGATGAGGATCAGACACAGAGCTCTCAAAGGGCTTTACCCTTACAGTGCACAGATTACAGAAAGCCTCTATGGAAGAGACAGAAAGAGAGACAGACAGAGTGAGAGAGAGAGAGAGAGAGAGAGAGAGAGAGAGAGAGAGAGAGGAAAAAGCGAGGGACAAGAGGAGGGAAGTGAAGTGGGAGAGGGGCTGAGGAGGGTCATGTTCCCTTTGATAAACAGAGAATGTTACATACTTCCTCTCTGACACAACACCCCCACTACATACACACACACACACACACATTCACACCCACATTCTCACACACATGCACAAACACACCAACAAGCAAATGGCCACAAATACAGTGTGGCTTTGGGCAGATTACATCACTGCATTTCAGATCAAGAAGATTTACCAGAATTTAACTGTCATGCTTTAAATTCTGTGTGTGTGTGTGTGTGTGTGTGTTGTGAGTGAGAGAGAGAAAGAAAGAGAGAAAAGGAGTGAGATGAGAAAAAAATGGCATGAGGGATGCATGGATGGGAACAGATTGTTTCATGTAGACAGCCGTTTACACTTGTAGAGTCCAAAAGAAATTTGATAATATTTGGCACACCATATGCCATCACAACTTGCATTCCATGCACGCAACACTTTGACCCAAAGGCCAGTTCGCATTCAGCGTGTTTGCACCCTGAGAACAAAGACGGGACCTTTGAGCTGGAAAAGCTGAAATTAACCAAAAATGTGTGTCTGTGTGTGAATGTGTATAACATCTGTGTCAATGGGTGTGTGCACTATGCATTGTGTGGCCATTAAGCTTGCTTATGGACCTGTTGAACTGCTGCATCCAACAGCAGATGAGTCATTTAGATGATTAGGTGTTTACTGTGTATGTAGGTGTAAAAGGAAACCAAAGGTGTGTTTACGGTTGTGTGTGTGTACGTGCGTGTGAATGAGGTTGAGTATTAGCCTCTCTGTGTGTGTTCATGCATCCAGCGAGAGGGGGAATTAGTGCATTGGGTGCGTGTGTGTATGTGTTCATGTCTGTGTGTGTTTAGTACAAAGGGGGGTGATAAGGAGAGCCAACGGAGGCGGTGTTGCATCACTGCCGCCCAAACGGTGCATCAGAGCCAATTTACAGTGTGTGGTTTAATCAGGCAGCAAACACAGCAGCATAGCCATGTTCACATCAATAATTCAGCTCCATACCCAAAAAATCTGTCTCCAGTGCATGCTCCAGCAGCCTCAGGGCAAGAGAGAGAGAGAGAGAGAGAGAGAGAGAGTGCAAGAGAGTGAAGGCACAAAAACAATAAAGAAAAAAAAGAGAATGAAGGTTAATCTAAGGTGTAACATACAAAGGGAGTGCATGCTATGTAGTTTATACAAGACTGAGACAAACACACACATACACACACACACACACACCACCCTTTCTCTCTCTGACAAGTCTGCCTTACTAGTACTCCCCATCACCCCACTGATACAAATTCCCATTACATGACTGTCAGCGACAAACCCCCAGCATCCCCGGGACCTCCCCGCACTGGTGGCCTATCCTACTGCACCCAGGCTGGACCCATGTGTCCGGATGTCAGAGGGGAGAAACCGTTTCCAGTAACATGATGTCTGGCTAGTAAAATACCTAACTGGATTAGTACCTTTCCATTCAAAGGGACCATCTTTCAGCATTAGAGGACCAAATGGGGGAGAGAGGAGGAGAGAGGAGAAGAGAAAACAGAAGAAGTAGTTGTGGTCTTTAGTGCAGTGGAAAAGATGTGCTCAACTCAAATTAAGGCCGTGATCATAAAAGACAGACAAAAAAAAGAAAGAAAAAAGAAGAAAAAAAAAGAACAGAAAAACAAGACTTCTGGTCAAGCCTAGAGTCAGTTTAATGAGCTTATTAGAAGATGCACACTGGTGAATGGCGTAGAGCCAGAGAACACCAGTTCCTTCTGTTCCACAGCCTCTGGGTTGCCACAGGCCCACAGGCTCCAGAGTAGGCCATTGTTCTCTCAGTGATTACTGGTGCTTCTCATCTGCGTGGCCCTCAGCCCACAGACTGGTGGTCTGGACACTAATTCCAGTGTGCTTAGCCAAGCAAGCCGAGCCAGGCCAAACCAAGTCCTCATTAGAAAGACGCACGCGTACAGCCCAGCATGTGGATACATTTAACAATTACGGCCATCGCTTGGACTCTTTCTCTCTCTCTCACTCTCTCTCTCACCCAGTCACTTCTCTTCTAACCCACACCCACAGAAAAGATGGTTTCACTTTGAAAAAAAGGGCATTCTTCTATGATTCATCCCAGCTCTGTAAAAACAACAGCGTGTCGAGCTCCTAATATTCTACAGGTGTTGGCGATTCTTTATCTCAAAAGCCGAAGACCCATGGTGAGTAAGAGCCATTTGTACAATTCAGAGGAATTACTTCTCAGATTCAACAGGTGTAGCTTGTACACAATCAACGGGTAGGCAACACAATCAACAGGTAGGCAAATAAAAATTGAAACAGCCTGAATTCTCCATACATCACACCAATTTGTGCTTAATGGATATCACAGTACACAGAAAAAATGCTAAACATTAGGGTGGTCATGAAATTGTACAATTGGGTCTGGTTTAACCCAAACAAAGATGCATGTGTCCATTGCCTAACATGAGTGTGGCAAAGACCAAGAGCTCAGGAAGCAGGTCCACTAGCCCTGCAAAACTAGAAGCCGGAAAATGGAAGGGGCAGTCTTGCCTTCACTGTCTCAGGGGAAAGACTTGAGACAGTAAAGAAATACAGAGGAGAGGAGAAAGCTTTGTGACAACAGACGATAGACAGTAGAGTGGTTCGGTGACAAGTCAGATGGGGGGGGGGGGGGGGGAGGATAAACCACCAAAAAGAAGGGGGAGAAGTGGGGGGAGGGGGGGGAGAAAGGAAAGGGGGGGAGGGGGGGGAAAGAGAAGGAGGAGGAGGGGGAGGATCTCCCAGTGAGTGTGGGCTTCACTGAGTCATCATCAGGCAGAGGCAGAGAGCCAAAAAAGGCTCAATTTCTGGGCATGGAGGTGTGTGTGTGTGTGTGTGTGTGTGTGTGTGTGTGTGTGTGTGTGTGCGTGTGTATGTTTGCACGGGAGTGAAAGCACAAAACAAGAGCTGAGCGCACAAGCAGGAAGCCAGCAAGAGGGGAAAGCCAGGGGAACTGCCATCTGTGTGTACGTGTTTGGCCACTCAGCCCTCTGGCCACAGGCAACCTCCCGCCAAACACACACACACACACACACACACACACACACACACACACGCATCCTGCTCCATCACGAGCAGCATTAACAGCGGCAGCAGGAGTGAGAGCGGAGGAGCCAACAGCAGCACTCCCGCCACCAACATAAACACGCCAACAGCAGCAGCGGCAGAAGCAGCACCGACGACAGCATCAGCAGCAGCCAGGGCAACACCACCGCCACACACACACACACCACCGCTGCCAGGGCCGAGAGACAGAGAGAGAGACACACACACACACACACACACACACACACACGACACGGGCACAGAGCACAACAGGAAGAGGAGGTGAGGAGGGAGAGAAAGGAGGAATAACAGAAAGGAGAGAGAATGTGTGCGTGTCAGAGAGAGATAAAGAGTAGACAAACAACTGAAGGTAGCATGCGTAAGCCAGAAAAAAAAAGGCAGAGAGATACTCACCATCCCCAAAGGCAAGTAACCGCACCGGATCCCTGCACTACTGTCGTTGTTGTTGATGTTGCATTAGCAGTAGTAGTTGTTGTAGTAGTAATAGTTGTAGTAGTAATAGTAGTAGTAGTACTCGGCGCAGTAGCAACAGTTGCAGTGATGGTGTTGGTGGAGTGAGAAGGATAAGAGAGGATGGCCTGGCTGGGACTCCACTGTGGCCAGGCATGAGAGAGAGAGAGAGAGAGAGAGAGAGAGAGAGAGAGAGAGAGAGAGAGAGAGGGGGGGGGAGAGAGAAAAGAGAGAGAGAGAGAGAGAGAGAGAGAGAGAGAGAGAGAGAGAAAGAGACGGAGAGAGGGGTGGGCGCTCAGGCCAGGCTTCTCAGCCAGAGAGACACAGAGCCAGTGAGAGTGAGATGGCCTCCAGACCTCCCCCCCCACCTGCACACGCCGCTCCACAGCCCCAGCAGCCGGAGAAGGGTGGCCAGGAGACGGAGGGAGAGAGAGGAAGACGAGGACGAGGAGAGAGCAAAGCGCAACACACTCTCTGAAGGAAGTGATGGAGTTTTTTTTTTTTTTTCTGGTGGCGTCAGGGCCCGGGCACGAATCACACCGATGACAGAGCAAGAGGAAGAGGATGATGGTGGTGGTGATGAGGAGGATGAGGATGATGAAGAGAGCGAGGAGGCAGAAGGAGAAGAAGGTCTAACTGGCTCCTCTCCTCTCGTGCTCCTGCGCTCTGGCGCTCCGGTCCTTCCATCGCTAAACAAAAACGCCCACGCGCCCACTCACTCGCTCGCGCTTGCTTCTCTCTCACTCTCTCTCTCTCTCTTTCTCTCTCGTTACGCTTTCCCCTGACCCTAGCCTGCTGGGGCTTTTTTTTCCCCCTCCCCCTTGCTGCTCTCTTGCCCCTCCCTCTCCACGGATCTCTTCTCTTGTTCTCGTTCGCTCGCTCACACGCTCTGTACACAAGGGCAGGGCCCGCCTCTTTTACGAGGGCGCTAGCCAATAGCAGGCGAGCTGGGGAATCTCCCACCCAGCAAGCGCACGCCCACACACGATATACACAAACACTGGGAGGGAGGGAGGGAGAGAGAGAGAGAGAGAGAGAGAGAGAGAGAAGAAGGGAAGTTTAGAGAGACAGTGTGATCAAGCACAAGAAAGCTACATGGCTGCACAGTGAACAGTAAGAACACCACATGTTCAACCAGCAAAAGGGGGGAAGTGGGGTGCAAAGCAAGTTTTTTTAAAAAAAAGGAAAGAGGGTTGCTGAAAGAGTACAGAAGGACTGTCAGTCAGGCAATAGGAAAAAGGGAGGTGGGGAGACATATACAGTGAAAGAGGGAGAGAGAAGATAGGTGAAAGAGCTTTGTTGGAGTGCATAGGTTGCAACACGAGAAGTGAAAACACCAAATCTACCTACATCTCCACCACGATCTCTTCCTACTACTCCCAATCATTAGCTGCTGACACACACACACACACACACACAACCAACCAAACACACAATGATGCACCTGGTTCCCCTGATTTCCTGTTTTGACTTTAAACAGGGAAGGAAACCCTGCTGCCAAACATACTCACTCACACACACACTCTCTCTCTCTCTCTCTCTCTCACACACACACACACACAGAAAGAAAGAGAGAAAGAGAGACACAGGAGGGTGGAGTGCTTACCCTTGCTGGAGCCGGAGCATTAACTTGGCACAGAGAGAAACGTCTGCCATTGCTGCCATCACCTCACATACTAGCAGAGCTCGTTCAGGCACACACACACACACAGACGTGAAAACACAAACACACACATAGGCACACGCTTACTCACTATTTCTCTCTCTCTCACACACACACACGTACACACACGTCTCATGCCCCACGCCCTCCACATACCAGTTCGCCAGGTCTTTAAGCTCCACCTACATAGCAAGCCATGCCTCAGCCCACACACACCTACTTCCACACACACAAACCAACTTCCACCAGGGCTAATGGTGACTACCTTCCTACAAGCAAAAGCACTAATTATAATTTCTCCCCACTGTGAAGTCTTGAACAAGAAGATTGTTTTGGGACTGAGCAACCTTTCTTGCCTGAGGGAGGACACACACACACACACACACACACACACACACGCCCAAGGGTGTCCTAGCTTCTAATCTGACAGCAGAAGCTCCAAAAACATCTTTGAAAAAAAAAGTTGTCAAAGCTAGTCTGTCATCACAACGCAAATTTAAATAAAAAACTAAATAAATAAATAGATAAATAAATAAATAAATAAATAAATAAATAAGTGTGCCTTTGGGGGGGGGGGGGGGGGGGGG
>JAGFZM010000077.1:475929-509728 GCA_017657215.1 Limnothrissa miodon
GGGGGGGTTGACAACTAATCCTCCATTTTCACAACCAGAGCCATCACTCCAACAAGCAGACACTTGTTAGCTTGTGTTGTGCAGTGCTTGTATTTTGCAGAAGGCAGGGACGACGCATAATGGAGCCGACGTTTTCAGCGTGGAGGGGAGAGGAGAGACGGCGCCTCCCACACAGGTTACACAACTCACCACCAGAATATAGGAGGAGAAAACAAAAATGACAGCTTCTTTGCCATGATGCACAAACAATAACAAACACTATTCTTCACACTGTCCCAGAGAAGGCGGCCGTGACTGAGACCACTGACAGGATGTCCTATGGTGTCCTTTTAAAACCCCAGTCATTTTCTAGGGTGGATTGATGAGCATATGGCTCGGTTTTTGTTTACTTGTTTTACTTGTCTTGTCAAAACAGTTGGTATCTATCGCTTTGGCCAAGATGGTTGATGTCATGTTTTGGTGCTTGTGGATGGACTGCATATGTCTGGACATATGTGGGATCATTGTTTGTTTATGAAGTGCACTTGCGACTGCGAGTGTGTCTGTATCTGCATGTGTACTGTGTACAGCACATCTATCATGCTTAGTTGTGTGTGTGTATGTACCAACAGGCACGTGGCAAACCACAGCACGACTGATCAAACTGTCAGAAGCAGAGGAGAGAGAGAGAGAGAGAGAGAGAGAGAGAGAGAGAGAGAGAGAGAGAGAGAGAAAAAGATTATCTGCCATGCCAGGGAGACCCACCCCCCCTAGGCTGAGACCCCACCACACATGTATATTCACACCCTCCCTCAAACACACACACACACACACACACAGAGGATGCTTCACAAGAGCAGAAACACGGTCTCCCCTCACCATGTAAACACAAACGAACCATCCATCTCTCATTACAACAACAAAGCTCACTCAGTTCAGCTGTATTCACTGGACTAGGCTCGGCTAGGCTCACGACAGCAAAGGAGAGGAGCAGACGAAGCAAAGCCGTCCCAAGCCCACAACTGTTGGGGTAAACCAAGTGGATCATCCGGGGCCGCTAGGGAGGCAGGCTTCAATTATGCATGCGCAGAGTGGGCCGGCCCAACCCAGTAGCCTCCTGTGCGAAACACACACTGCATGTGGGTCATGCTCAGTGGGACCGACCGTCCAGCACACAGAGACAGGGGCTGGCAGGAGATGGAGGCAGGGAGGGAGGGATGAAAAGAGAGAGAAAAGGAGAGGGGGGGGGGGGGGGGGGGGGGAGGGGGGGGGGGGTTGGAGTGATGCCTGGGTCTGCCTGTCCCACATCCCGCTAAGAGCAGATGGAGCTGAGACCACTCTCTAGTCCAGGGGCTCCCTCTAGTTCTCTCTCTCTCTACTTCTCCTTCTAGTCATCTCTCTCTCTCTCTCAACTTCTCCCTCTAGTCATCTCTCTCTCTCTCTACTTCTCCCTCTAGTCCTCTCTCTCTCTCTCTCTCTCTCTCTCTCTCTCTCTCTCTCTCTCAAAACAACCAGTTCTAATGTAAACCAACATGTAGATAAATAGATAGATAGATAGATACTTTATTGATCCCCAAGGGGAAATTCAAGATGTAAATCCCAAGATGATGTTTACGCATTTAAACATGTGTGTGAGTGTATGTTTGTGTGTGGTCATCTATCTCGCTCCCTCTCTTGCCCTCTCTCATGTGAGGTGGGCAGGCAGGGTGGCGTTCAGTGCCAGGCGGGCATTTGGTGCCAGGTTGACAGGTGCTCGCTCTCGGTGCAGAGCCTTTCACCTGACGCCCTGCCCAGCAACGGCCTCCACCACAGAGATACCACGCGCCCACAGATGGGGCACGGCTCCTGCCACAGAGACTGCCAAGGTTCCACGCAAGACAACGGAGAAATATATAAGTGGCTGTCCAGCCTCCTGACTAAATACTGTAGACAAGCAAATGTTCTATGACTATTTAGATTATTTTAGAAATATATTGCGATACGACTCGTGCAGATGATGTAAGGCAAAACTATAAATTATAAAACTTAAAGAATCGTTTTGTAAAATAATATATCTGGTGTATTACGCCTCTTAAAGGGATAGTTCGGTTTTTAACACATTAAGCCCCTTTCACAGGTTGTCTAAAATGCAATAAAGTGGTTGACATTGAAATTTTGACGATTGCTTCTGTCTCGGCTATTTGGGAAATGTAGAATCGGCTCTGGCTGCCTTCAAAATGGCTAGCAATGGGCATGTGTTGTTTCTATCCTTAAAACACTGGTTTTAAAAAAGTGCTACTCACCAAGTGGTTAGTGATGCTCAATGATGTTCCAAAACATGTATCGTAGCGAAATAAAGCTTCCGTCATGTTTTATTTGGCACTTTGTTTATATGAAGGAGCAAATAGATCCCTATGGGACTTACAAAATGGCAAATAAAACATGACAGAAACTGTATTTTGCTACGATACTTGGGTTGGAACATCAGCAAATGCCACTAATCACTTCATGAGTAGCACTTTTTTAAAACCAGTATTTTAAGGATAGAAACAACACATGCCCATTGCTAGCCATTTTAAAGGCAGGCAGAGGCGATTCTATATTTCCAAAATAGCCGAGACAGGAGCAATCATCAAGATTTTGGTGTCAAACACTTTATTTCATTTTAGACAACCTGTGAAAGGGGCTCAATGTGTTAAAAACCGAACTATCCCTTTAAGGTGGCTACAACACTGGTATAAAGGTCCTGTGTGATGCGGTACGTCCTCTCTCTCAATGGTGTCAGCATCCCTCCAGTCCAACCAGCAGAGTACACCCTTTCCACACAAGCCATTTCGTGAAAAAGCATTAAGGTCTCTCTCACTCATTCTCTCTCTCTCTCTCACACACACACACACACACACACCATTGAGACATTTCCACCAAGGCCAAGGGAGTTGACAAAGCAGGAGCTCAGGAATCACACACTTGCAAATCAGTCACAACACCCTCGTCTTCAATCATGGACACAAACACACACACTAGCACAAACAAATATACAAAGACACATGTGTTTTTTGGATGACAATGGCAGCATCTTTGTCCAGATGACATCTGGCAAACTGACTGCGACCGGTCATGCTGGGAAGACTAGTTACATGTGAGCGCACGTGTGCGTGCGTGTGGTCGTGGTGTGTGTGGTTGTGGTTGTGTGTGTGCGTGTGTGTGTGTGTGTGGGGGGGGGTCAGAGAGAGAAAAAAAGGCAGGTAGCCCAAACAGTGTCCATGAACCCGGTGACTTACATTGAACAGATTGGTCTTGTTCCTCTCGCAGAAAAGTCCTTGTGCTGGCATGTGCTTCAGCTGTTGCCATGGGACACTGCTTCCTAGCAACACATCTCGTGCCCACTGCAAGTTCTGTGTGAAGAGACAAAATATATTCAGTGAGTTTCTCTCTCCCTCTCTCTCTCTCTCTGTGCTGTTTGTTATATTAACATCAATATACACAACAAAAACACTATATGCACACCATACACCCATGCCCATATAGCTTCCTCATATAGGGAATACATCAGTAGGCCTATACATGGCAATCGCAGTATACAGGCTAATCTTTAGGAAGAGATCAGCGAGGCAGGAAGATGATGCAGAAATGAAGAGGACGAGGTGGAGGAGGAGGACATGGAGGGAGAGAGAGATAATGACAGAGAGAAAGGACGAGGATGCATGGAGCGGCGAGAAGACCTACTCCTCCCTCAGGATGAAGGTGTTGCACGCACAGCGGACAGACGGCGAAATGAGTCATTTACGCTCACGCAGCCGCCAAGACGCAAGCTCGCCGAGCTCATCTGCCAATTAGTGGAATTACACCATGTCGCATTTAGACAACATTCAATAGCGCATGGGGACAGGATTCTTCGCCACCACAATGGGCTAATTGCTCCGGCTTGATGTTACGATTCGAGGCGACAGAAAGATTAACATCTGACACCGGTGCAGCGCATCGCTTATGGAGACACAACGCTGCCGTCCCATGCAGCCCTGTATGCACAAAGTTGAGAGCCCAAATAAACAGCCATAAATGAAGATCCATGCAACTGTAAAAACACTTTATTATTATTATTACGCTTCAGGCGTCCCCCAAAGCCTAAGAGTACGTATTTGAATGCGTTGCTTTAGCCACACACTTCCTTTGCCATCACAGAGCAAGAGCTATGTAATTTAGAGAACCTCATTTATAAGGTTCATCATTTAAAAGAATATTAGCTTTATCAGGCTTCTTCTTCCAAAAAACTACTCAATGAGCTATGCAGATGATCAATTAGGCAAAACAGACGGCAATGAACTTAAAACTGGAAACGTAACAGATGGATTATTGATTAATTTACAACCGATTGTAGCAGGCCTAGATTCAGACAGGACTAAATAGGACACGTGTATTGAGTCAGTGTTTCAAAAAGGGACCGGAGTCAAAGATCAACAGAGGTCATCTATTCTGTTTTAGGCTACAAATACAATGTGTTCAAATACAATGTGTGGGGCTGGTGTCGGTTACAGGTGTCTGTTGTCTACTGTGCCGCAGAAGATATTTCATATTTCGCAAAGCCTTTTCTTATCCAACTGTGACCACAAATGTGATTTGTTCCTTCCCTTGAACAGAGACCCAAGGCTTTATCTACAGACCACACGCACACACACACGCATGCACAAACATGCGCACACACAGGCAGGCCCAGTGATGAGAACCATTAGACTGTCAGCGTGTGCAGGCTAATTTGAATATGAATATGACTACATCAGAAGAGCAGTCAGGGACCCAGTGACAGGCACAATACCTCCTGCTGTGTTCCACTGTCAATTGGCTTTGCACACATATACACACCAACACACACACACATACACACACTTACACACACACGAAAGATTATCTCACACAGACACATTCACATACAAACACACATTAAGGGTGCTTTCACACTAGGTCCACTTAACTAGACCGGACCCGAGTCCGGTTACTCCCCCAGACCCCTACCGCAGTTGGTCTCTGTTCACATTACAAGGTTTGTCTCCGCACCCTGGTCCGTTTATGTCATAAGCTTCCAGAATATCTCACGTCAAAACGATGATAAAAAGTAAAGATTCTTAGCAACCTACTTCAGTGTTCTAGCGAACCGTACCCCAGACCACCTCTTTCAGATGGACTTGGGTCCAGTCCCGGGTCCGCACCCAGGTTCGGTACGGTAGCGTTCACATTATCAAAAAGAACCGAACTATCGGACCAAACAAACCCTGGTCCGGTCCAAGGGACCTAGTGTGAACGCACCCTAAAACACTCACATAGACACACAGTGATTCACATACACACATCTGCACGCACGCACGCACACACACACACACACACAGTCATTAGCAGTGACCCAGCCAGCGGCTGAGTACACTGTAGATGTTTAGTCCTCATCCCCCACCCCTTATTCCCACAGTTTCTCTCTTAACCAGCATCTCGCATTCCATTCCATTCAATACAAAGCAACTGCACTCAAGCAAGTGATACGCACACATCGACAGAACAAAGACAAGAAAACACAGCAAACAACAAAATGATCAGAAACAGAAGCATATTCCCCAACAGATGACACGTCACCAGACATGTCCAGAAGCAGACAGACAGACAGCCGGGCAGACAGACCTGATCGCAGGCAGTCCCAGAGGCCCCTCGTGTGTGACACAGACCAACTCCTGAGTAACTGACACAATCAAAACACACACACAAACACTTCTCACAATCCCCATGAGACGACACACACCCAACCACAAATTCTCTATATGCGCACACACACACACACCTGCTGGGTACTAGCCTACCTCAGTGTCAGCCAGCCAAGGACGTTGAGACAATGTGAGCAGGCTGAGCGTCAGTCAGTTGCTATGGCTTGAGCTTTTGTATGCGCCTTGGAAAGGTCACAGTACCTTATATACCTTTTATATGTTTATGTATAAAAGCGTTCACGAGAACACACATCCATCCATAAAACCACAACCCTCCCGCCCTCCCCCACACACACGCCTATCACGGACAGCCTCCAAAAAACCTCAGAGCGGACATGGTTACCAAATATTTATTTATTTATTAATGACTCCATGTGATTTCTCCCTGTGCTCTTCTGAGGCCTCGCACCCAGAGTCTATTGATGCACCCAGCAGTGCAAACCCGGCCGGCCTCCACTCCGCGTTACACATCAATACGCAGCGGACGCTATTGGAGAACAGCAACAGCCTCCACCAGCTATCAGCTTGCAGGGCTCGATGGAGGTGACTGTGTGCCAGTGTTTATAAAAAAAGCAGAGTGGAGCATTCGAGCCTTCCATGCAGTAAATGGGTTATGATTGTGAAGGCGTTTTAGTGGAGCCGTTAAAAGCCTCCATGGACTCGCATGGAAGTCATAAACACGCGCCCGCAGTCGTGCTCCCAGAGTACTACTGTGGCAGGAATAGGCTGCTATAATTACTGTCTCTAGGAGCATATTTAATACACTTTACAGTGTTAAATGCCATTACCTTATTATTGCTGTGAGTACCCCTTTATGGAGAAGTGTTGTACAAGCACAGCAAGGCAGCCACTGCAAGCTCTCATTCCCACCGACTTTTCTGTCCTTTGGCCAGGTATATTTACCTCTCTGACTTATGCTCCCTTGCACTGCGACATGTGCGTATGCGTATGCCCCCTTACCCCCCACCAACTGACACACACACACACACACACACACACACACACACACAGAATCTATCCTTCCCTGTCTCAAGTGCATATTTAAAGTTTGACTCCATCAGAGATGTTAGGCTTTCAGATGAGTGTCGGTGATACAGCTTATGCAGGCAAGCAGGCCTTGCAGCGCAGGTGAGCATGGAAAACATGCAAAGCAGGGGGGACAGGAAGTAGGGGAAACATCTGCAATAGGGAAATACAACATTTGTACTACTAAGCTAAATGAAGATGGTTATAGACCGAGACCGCAGAGTTACGGTGCTTTTTAAATGTAAATGTAAATGTAAGGTCCATCACTATGGGAAACCACAGTGTTTCAGTGTGGCTTGTTTTACAGCGTTGGGGAAGTTCCTCAAAAAAAAGTAACTGGTTACTGCTTTAAGTAACTAGTTACTGCTTTAAATTGTAACTGGATTACATAACTCATTATTTCTATTAAACAGTAACTTCATTACTTGTTGCCTTATTTTTATGCTGTGAGTAGGTTTCACAATTTCACTACTGGGTTTAGTGTGTAGGCAGCATCAAAGATGTGCACACATTTCTAAGATGAAGTTCATAAACCCCAAACTTGGCGCAGGAATCACACTTTACGCTCAAACCTGTGCTTTAGTAAGGTTGATGTTTTACATTCTTTAGAATTTACAGTTTCAACCGAAAACCTAGCAAACATCCACATCACAGTAGTTCTGTTCTCACATACATTTCAGGGCTTTGCTTGTGACACACTATACTTAGGCTGTACATCTGGGATGGTAATGTACTGTAGTAATGAGCAAAATAGAAAATGAAAAATATCAAAAGTGGCGATGCCTGGTAGATTGTTTAAAAAAAACCTTGCCTGAAGTAAATGTGCCACAATGCTGATGACCATCCCAGCTGACACCGAAGTTACGCCGGCATCGCTTGAGGGGAAAAATCACTCCACTCTGAACACCCTTCTGGATATGTAAAGAAAACATGAACCCAGGCCAGATTACATGGGCTCACCCTTCTCTACAGATGGGATCAATTTAGAGCTGACTCAGGCCATCAGGGCAGCAGCAAGCAACCAGCACTGATGGACCAAGCACAACTTGTGCCATCTAAATTGTCTGGTGTAGGGCCACAGACTTAGGGGTGGGGGAGGGGTGTAGTTGTTGACCTGGGCACAGCGCCACACTTTCCCATCCCACTCACAACCCCCACCCCCAGGGGGCACTGTGTGCAGGAGCTGGCTGCTGAGAGTGCTCTGGTGCCTGCCTTCTCTCAGGCTCTCTCAGCCTGACCTCCACCCATGCCAGGGTGCCAATAGCTGTGTGCCAAGGCCCAGATGCCAGCAGCTCAGTTAGCTCTGCAGAGTCTGGACTGTGTGTGTGTGTGTGTGTGTTTGTGTGTGTGTGTGTTTCTGCTGGCCTCTGCTGACGGCCCAGACCTACTGGGAGCCCAGCCTGGCACGGAACCCACCAAGGAAAATGCAGAACTGCAGAAAGCTTTTAAAGAACTTTAAAACAGCGACGAGAATTTCCGGTCCAAAAACAACGTCTAAAATCTACCAATATAAAGTTGAATACACCAACAACAACACCGCTGGCAGTCAGTTGGCACTAAGAACCAGCTTAGGAGGGTGCAAATCGGTGCCATTATGTGGCAAAGGTTCACAATGGCATGCTGTGAAAACCTTTCTTTCCTTTTCAAAGATTGATCCAAACCGAAGTTCTGGAAGATACTAAGTGGTTTGTGGGAACAAATAACTGTGTGTTTATCCTTCCCAGTAATCATTAAAACTAAAGAGGGAGATATGTTCCTTTAAAAATTGAAAATTACTGCATAATATTATGATGTACTCATGTACTTACTCAAGCACTTCTAGAGTAAACTACAGGGTTATTGCGTCATTTGTCAGATTATTTTTTTGTTTTGCCATCTTTGTGAGTGTCTGTAATTTGGCATACATAGATGAATATGTCTTCGGTACACCCTATTGAGAGTATCAGCCTATGTACAGCACCTCTACAAGGTTGTACTATGTAGCATTCTTTTGATAGCAAACATCATATTCCTAAGCCGTTCTTTTCAGATAAGTGTGCCATGTGTTTATCTGTGGGTGAAGGGTACTGATGAGAGCCTAGTACACTTACCCGATGTGTCTTGCTGTTGGCGTACAGGTAGGCCAGTCGATACAAGCTCTTGTAGTGCTGCGGGAAGCGACTCAGGCAGAGGAAGAGGGCGCGGATGCACAGCTCCACCAGCAGGTGGTGCTGCTCCACCCGGCCCGGCGGCAGGCTCTTGGGCACCTCAGGGAGCTCCTGTGGTGGAGGTTCGGCCCGGCGCTTGCTTTCACTCGGCGGGGTGGGCGGCGTGGTGTGAAAGGGCTTCTGATGGGGTGCGTTGCCTGTAGTCGGGGTGACTGCGGTAGTCGGGGTGGAGGTGGTGGTAGGGGTTGAGGGGGCTTGGGATAAGGGTTCGGGCATAGGCCTTGGGGCGGACGTGTCAGGTGAGGTAACGGACAGGGTGTCTGACGACTCCTGTGTGGCAGTGTCATCCTGGGACGGTAAAGTCGGCCTAACCCCTATGGACTTCTCCTGGAGGGAACCTGCTAAGAAATCAAAAATGTCCTCTTTAGGGCTGACCCTGGGATTCAGGCAAGAGGCAATTTACTTGGGCCAATTATTGTCTGCCACCTGCTTCCTGCTCCATGGAAACTGGGTGGAAATCCTCAGGTGGAAATTGACGAGAGAGGTGGAGCATGTTGTCGGCTATAAAGACTCAGCAAAATTGATGGTAAAGCAGTTCTAAGGCCTGTCTCTAAAATCTGTCTCAAAGGGGAAATCAACACGATAAACTGTACCAGATATGGACTCATGAGACTCTCTAGATGGGTAGGGATGTTACATAAGCAATACTGCTTATATAAAAGCAAGAATAACCCTTAAAAGAGACACCTTAAAAGAGACAACGCGTATCTAAACGCTTGTGGGACTAATTGCAAGAGAACAAAATTGGCAAGCACATGCTTTGAATGCTCCAAATGTTCCGGGGTTGTTGACTGTAACAAAAAGCAAAAGCTGTCCAATATAATAGCAGTTAGCCTCCAGCTCTGCTCATTACAGATGGTCATCAATGTCTGACTTGTCATGAATATTCTAATTTGTATAGGGAGAAACAAGTACCAGCTCATCAAGCCAAATGTCTTGTGAGAAACTTTGGAGGAACTCTGAGGACTGCATATGGTTGAATATTGTCTTGTAATAAGATATTGCAAAATTATTGCTATTGAAAGATAACACAACTATAATGTTAAACTGAACAGAACCATTTTCCCAGAGTAAATATCTAGAATACAACAACAAAACAGTCAGACTGAAGAGATAATCACCTGGATCTTCAGCCATTCCTTCCTTCATTTGGGGGTTTGTGTCATCAGAGAACACACTACATTTCCCAGAATCCACCTTCTGACTGCTGTCCTGGGAGCTGGTGGGGTCCAGGAAGACATCCTGGAGGGAGTTGGAGTCTGAGAGCAACTGTGTGACACTGTCCTGACTGTGGTCTGAGGTGGAGAGCATACACATAACACACACATGAACGTGAGCAGGCTCTCTGCTCACCACCAAGAGTGGCCCAGCTTTCTTTCCTTTAGCCTGCTTGGAGACATCTCCACCCAAGCCCCCGCCACATCCCAAGACACCCACACCCTCACCAGAGCCTGACCAAGTGTCACTACCAACACTGGACTGGGTCACTGGGGTGAACGGCCTTTAGACACCAAGCAACACCACCACCAACCCACTGCACCAGCATCGGGACAGAGGGCATAGAGGAGGGCATCAGCACTTCCCTGGTAAGCATAAAAGCAACAGCTTCTGGGGGCACTCGGGTCAGAAAAGACTGATTAACAAGTCATCAAGGTACTCCACACACAGTAGAAAAGAGGAGAGGGTCAGGAGAAGGTCAGGGCTTGTCTGAAAGTAGACAAGAGGAGGCGGGAGAAGGGGGGGGGGGCTATAATTGTAATTGTGTGCAGTGTTAACTGAGTTCTGATCTACGCAACAAGTCGTGCGCGCAAGTAGAGCTTTGGGCAACTCTGGTGCGTTGTCCTCCTCTTGTCCCTCAAGAGCCCAGGTTCTTTACAATCAAATCCTGGCTATAATCAAGCAGACCTTGAAGAGCTGTCATAGATCTTAGGAAGGGGCCTAGTGTGCAAATGTGCAGGATAATTACATTCTTGCACTGATAGTGTCTGGAAAGGGTTTGCACCGCAGACACTGAGAAGAACCCAAAATATATATTATAATATTTTAAACTCCCTTCCAATTGGTAAAATATACCCAATATAGAATATCAATATGTACCAACTTATCTTGTATCTGAAGTACAGTATGTCAAGCATATGAAACCACTACACTGTGTCACATGACTGGATCATGGATCTCCTCATTTCAACAATGTGCTCCTCTAAAGCTAAGAGTCTGGGGGACTCTAAGCTGTGCCACCATGCATGCACACCTTACCAAAGCTCTGCTTTCTAAGACATTACCGTCGGTTATTCAGTATTCTTCATTGTTATTCAGTAATCTAATAGTGTAATGTCATACATATTGCATTATTTATTTATTATGTAAAAAAGACGAATCACTGTGGTGGCCAATATTGGTAAAAATTCTTCAACACTGTTATGAATCACAGGATATGTCATGCCGCATGTGACTTATGATTAAGCTGTGGAAGTCTTAAAAAAAAGCAGGGTTTAGGTGGTGTGAGAAAGTGTACGCCAACGTGTGTGTTGCAAAAAGGTGAGTTGACACACATCGCAGTGCGTCCGGGCCACGGCTGCACCAGACACCACCCCCCAACCCCTCCACCCCCCGCAGCATGAGGCCTCATCAGCAACCCCGGCCAAATGCAGCCTCAGCACAACACCGCAGCCTTCCGCAGACAATAACCACATCAGCAGCGGGGGCAACAAGCTAGGGGCTTGGGGAAGCTGTTGCTTGTGTGTGTGTGTGTGTGTGTGTGTGTGTGCACCCCCTTCCCTGTGTGTAATAAGAACACAGGGGAATTCTTAAAGATCTAATTAGTGAAATGCTGGCACAGTCTCTTTTTAAAGTGGTGGGTCTGTTGAAAGCCAGGGTGCCAACCCTGTTCTTTTGGAAACCCAAATATATGTGTGCCAAAACAAGGGGTAAGCTGTCTGTGATTGCATTGCAGAAGTCCTATAGCAGGCAGTAGAGAAAGACAACACTGCTTGGCAGTACAAAGCAGAAAAGGGCTGACTACTAACTATAAAGTGTGCTACCTTAAACATAGGTCCTCTTTACACATATCTAGATGTTTCCAAACTGTTATTTTTCGTTTATATATTTAGGCTTCTCATTTACACATAAAGGGAGTTTTCGACAACTGAAACAGATATTTTTTAAATCGGCCTCCAAAGTGAAGATTTATCATAGTGTTGCATTTCCTGGATTCTACTAAATACATAAAAAGACAATAAAAAATGTGTGCATCTAGACATGTGTAAACAGAGCCTAAATAAACAACTGTTAGTTTCAGTTCTTCAACAACAAACATATAATTGAATATCAAAATACCTTCAAGAAGAAATGTGTGTGTAAATCAGGTACTGTAGGTATAAGAACGAGAAAATTTGGTGCAGACCGAATTAGCTAAACTTCACCTAGTGCTAACTGATGGGTACCCAGGAAAACGAAACTTAAACAAAGTTTGGCCCCATTTCAGTTAGTATTAGCTACATTTTCGCAAAATTGGTTGCAACAAATTCTCTCGTTCTCACACCGACCGACAGCAAACAACAGTCAGATAAAAGTAACATTGATTGATTCATTCTGGAGTATTTCCTGACACAACAGTCCTATTAACTTAGCTCTGCATGCGACATGTGACGCTAAATCTAAGCTAGATGAAAACGAAGGCAAGTACAGTGGGTCCTTTGGCTAGGAGTGGGTGGGTGCCGTACCAGGGACGGGCGTCATCTGTAAGGCAGTAGACATGGAGAGGCAGTAGTCATGGCCATGAGACTGCAGCGCTGTTGAGGAGACCATGACATCGCTTACAGGTACATACACATTGGCAGCTGAGACACACCTTCTCATTGCCATCTCTCGCTCTTGATCTCAAGCGGAGCCAGGAATTCCACACAATCATGGTGATCGAAGCAATTTGGAAACCCAACAGACCTGCTGCAAACAGGCACTGAACTTGGTCTGAAATTGATCTGTTCTTACTTCTTTTTTTCTAATTATGAGGGTACTTTACTTCAATATTTCAATGTTAGTTAATCTTTGATGTTGTTTCATCATTTTACTATGGTGCTTGCTAGGGTGTTTGAGATTACACCCTGACGGCAGTGGAGGATTGCAGAAGGCCTGTTAGAGAATTCCACGTGTACACAGAAGATCTCAGCAACTCCCAATTCATTCCACCGTGCTGTTTGACTACGAAACGACACACCAGACCTGACGAAACAGAAAAAAACCGACACAGGCGGCAGAGGGCAGGGTGCACTGTTGGATTGTGGGTTTGCGCCAAATTAGCCATATTATTTGCCTCCCCATGCCGGGGAAAACAATCTCCCAATTTGTCATGCATTCATAAACAAAATGACAAAAGCAGGTGTCAGAAGCAAGCAGGCAGAGAGGTAGCAGGCAGGCAGGTAGGTAGGTATGTAGGAGAGAAGGACTCTGGAAAGGCAGACAGGCACATTGTGGGAACATGAGCAATATGGCTGCAGTCTTTACATTTGCACACACATACACACATAAAACTATATGCGCATTGCACAAGGACAACAACCCACTTGCAAATACACACAAGGAACATTTGAAAACCTCTGACTCAAAATGCTTTCAAGCTACTTCCAGCCACTGCCTGCTTTCTGAGTGGGACACACAGTGACTAATATGAGAAGCCTGCTGGATGGTACTTCCTAGATGCATGAAAGGGACTACCGAGAATAGGGAGAATGGAGGGAGGGATCAACATCATACTCATCATCCAGTAAGTGCTTCTGAACATTTTATTTATTTTTAAAGAAACTTCTTTCACAAAACCACGTTCCCACTCTGATACAAGACGTAATCATGAAAGGTTTGTAAGTAGTTTGTGGGTAGTCATAAAGACTGACTCACAGCTACAGCTAAAGTCCCCTCAGAGCTTTGCTCTTCTTCTGCTCTGAGTTCTGCTCCTACAAACTGTCTTGCGCTTTTCCAATAACAGTGAATCAGACACACAAGTGTTTCCTGAATGGCTCTATTCAAAAGGTGAACTCAGCTCGTCTCTGATAGTGATGTTTAACTCCTCTGTCCGTCCACAACCAAAGAAACTATTTCCTGTAGATGCAGAGAGGAAAACTTTGTCACAAAGCCCTTGATATGGGTCGAAGATTTAGGCTTGAAACGAACCACAGTTCTTAACAAACATACCCAAGACGTGATTAAACAAAGAACGCAAGGCTGGCTAATATTGTGGACAGCTATTCCGCAAAGTCCATCTACCTGTCCTGCTCTTCTCCTCCATCAGCAGCCCTTGAGTAAAAGAGATGTGAGGAAGAGTCAGCGCAAGAGGCGCCGGACGTGGTGGTGGTGGTGGTTACAGAGAGGTGATTCTCACTGCCTGTCTTTCCCCCGTTGAGAAGAGGGGGAGGGGGTGGAGTGGAGCGCAGAGGAAGCCTTGCGACCCAACATTTGCATCTGAGTGCGTTTCTGAGCGGCTGCCAAGGTGCTGCGGCGGCACCATCGGCAGGAGGTGACGTAAGCCTCTCTGTTACGGGCATAAGCGCCGTTAATAGCAGGGGGGTGGGAAATGGAGGTTGGTGTGGGGGGTGGAAGCAAGACTGCTGTGTTGTCAGATACTGTTATTTGCAGGCATCGGCTGCCTGCGCCAGACTCGTTGACAAAGCAACCCCCAGACTTCTAACACTTTCTTCATTCCCCTTTCCCATTGTGTGAGGCTCTTGTCTGAAGAAGACAAATAGTTTTTTGTGACCAAAAAAAAAAAAAAAAAAAAAAATAGCAGTGCTAAAAATTGCCGCTAAAAACCGCTGGAAGTCTCGCTGGTAACACAATACCTACTCTATTATTAATACACATTTGATCACATCTATGCTGCTCAGCCTTGTGAGTCCCCTCAAACATGGACTGGGAGGAAGTCCAAGAATTTAAACAATGTACAGTACTCTGTCAACTTTTCCACTCAGCAGGTGTCTGTGTGTGTGTGTGTGTGTGTGTGTGTGTGTGTGTGTGTGTGTGTGGGGGGGGGGGGAGGGGGGGGGGGATTGGGGGGTGATAATTTGAATTAATTACAATTAATTAGCAAAACCCAGGCCTGAAGCCAAGTTATTTTCAGGGCAAACATTTTGCTGCCAATTTAACAAAATCCATGCAGGAGACAATTGTGTCGGCCTGTCGGCTGAGCTGTTTAGCTTAATGTCATTAAAAACTCACAGCTACTGCATGAGCCAGCCTGTTTCTCTGTGTTTGTCTCCATCTAGATTTCTCAGTCCTACTCCATTTGTCCAACAATGACAGCTATAAAGACGCTCCGGGCTATATTTATATGACAAATGGCTGAAGACTGACTGCTGAGGAGGCTAGCTGACGAGAAGAGCTTATGCACACAAGCGCACACACACACACACACACACAGGTGCCGCCTACGCTGTTTTCCAGTGACAGTCTGTCAGCAGTGTTCTCCTCTCTCTCTCTCTCGCCTTAGTCTTTGCCTGGCCCAACACAGCAGCCCTAAGGCATAGTTCTCGCGCGAAGAAGGGAAGAGTCGAAAAAACACACGCACACACAACTGGAAGCCATATTGCTCACTTACCCATGGCCCTATTACCTGGTGCCATGAGGGGTGTGGGGTCAGGTAAGGGGTAGGGGTAGGCCGAGGGCGAAGGGGAGGGGAGGGGGCGATACTGGACTCAAAGCCATTAGCACCATCATGACTATTCATCACCACCACCATCATCCGACACCCAAAATCATCATCGCACGCCACCACCCTGTGCTTCATCAACGCTAGCCCCATAATCGCCACTGGTCTGCATTATGATCATGGCTATCGTTATCATTAGCGTTAGCACTCCACACCCCCAGTGCGCCTCCTCCCAAGGTGGTTGGGGCCCACACACCCAGAGAGTGGTTAGGACTGGGACTGTACCATCTCCCTGCTGCTGCTGCTGCTGCCGCTGCTCCTGCTCCTGCTCCTGCCTCTGCCTCTGGCTTTTACGTTTGGCGTAATCGTGGTCCACCGGAGTGGCCGTGTACGGCGGTGAGGTCAGACCTGGCGCGCTGGACGGGAGCGAGGCGTTGCTGGCGGTGGTGTTGGGCGCGGCAGGTGCGGCGCCGCCCGAAGCTGCAGCTGCTGCGGTCGCAGTCGTGGAGGAGGAAGCCAGGCCAGTGCCCATGGAGGAGGAGCGGGAGTCGTCGTCGTTCAGGGAGAGGGTCTTTTCTCTGGAAGCAATGGTGACAGCAACAGTGACAGAAACATAATAAGTACCAGTGATGTGTGAAAGATGAATGATATTGACAAGTGCGGTGTAGTTCAATAGTAGAGAGATGAATTATGGAGATGACACTTCGCTAAGTGCAGTGCCTTAGTGTCCAGCTAAAGGTGTAACCTCCCTTTAGTAACTTGTGACTAGGGCCATGGCACTAAATGACCTAACAGACCTGTGTGTGTGTGTTTATAAGAAAGAGACTGACTTTTCGCTGGTTTTGGGCATGCTTTTCTCTTCCCCTCGGGCAAAGGGCCCCACGGCGGCCTCCGCCAGCATGCCAAAGAAGAGCTCAAAGTCCAGCTGCTGCTCGCCTTCCTGCTGCTCCTTGGCCCCCACACTCTCCAGCAGCTTTAGCATGGTGGCACTCAGACGGAAGTGCAGCTGACACAAGCACAGGAGAGAGAAGAGAGAGAAAGATGGAGGGAGAGAGAGAGAAAAGAACGGGATTAGAAAACAGAAAAAGTGAAAATGTAAACAATAGTTAAATTGACTACATCCTAAAAGAGGAATGAATCATCATCATCCAGTGGGATGGAGTTGTTTTAGGCAGCTGCAAATAGTGTGACTAATAAACCTAAGCTTAGTTTATTAAAGCCGGCAGCCAACAGGAGCCCTCATCAAAACACACTGAAAAGTTTCAAACACCGCATCAGTCGCCATAATCAGTAATGGGCTTATTTCTAAATCCCTGACTGCACAAGCACTACAATCATAATCCAATTTCAATGCATCTAGTACTACCCCACCTGCCCCAGCATAATCAGAGCCTACCTCCAGGGCCTCCATGGCCAGGTCAGGGGGGTTGTGGTAGTGGATCTTCCGGGGGTACCGGGCAGCCTCCTCATGGAGGTAGTTGGCCGACTGTCACAACCGATGGAATACAAGTGAGCATGGTTTCAAGCAGCCCCTCCCTACCACAAACCGTAATAACCATCAAACACCCAAGACTACAAATGTGACCTACCAAGCTGGAAAAAAGAAGAGATTGTGAAAAAAGAAATACCATACCACCAGGGTTGTACAACATTGAATTGAATTGCGAATGACCCCTAAATTGAAATTCAAGTTGTGGGAGTAAATAGAAAACAAAAGTAGAACTGAAAATAGAAGTGAAATTTCATGACATTGAAAGAGTCCAGAGAAAAGATTTAGGTGTATTTAGCAATGAAGCTTTTTATCCAATATAATATAATATTTGAAGAGTTGTTGTAATTTTCATTCGTTTGTACTTATTATTATCATACAGATATTATAAATAACATTACATTACATTATACCCCACATCATTCAAATTCCAATACATTTTAAATTGTGGAAAAGAATAAGACATCACTTAATTTCCTAGAATACCTTCCAATAGATTCCAATCCTTCAAAATGGTTGTCCAGAAAGGTCAGAATTCAGAATTTTGTCCCAGCCTGGTCTCAACTGTATAATAATTTCCTCAACCAAGACTGTATTGGATAATGAAATTGTCTGCTTCGGCATTTTAACGGGTTTATCAATTTGATACTATTCTCAAAATAGAAAACTAGCCTACCAGCACTTTATAAGAAATAACTGTACCAAAACCATTCAGACTTGGCGTTTTGTGTAACAGGACTGACTAGCTCGCCCTGCCGGTCACCTTTTTGTAGAGCAGCAGGTAGTCCTTGGGAGGCTGCCTGCGCTTCTCTGCGATCTTTCCCAGCATGTAGTGGATGAGCCACTCCTCCTCGTCGCTGTCGCCCTCACACTTGGATGCGCCCTGGAAGCACTTAGAGGCTGTCTCCAGCATGGAGTCTCTCCTTTCCTCCATCTGAGCATGCCCCCAAAACAAATCACATTGCTTCAGTTTCATGGAGAAGCAGATAGATGTATATGGCCAGTAAAGGATGCCTTTATGCACCTGAAATACAAGCCTGATGATTCTAAGCAAAAATAACAAAAATACATATTCCAGAATAAACACAGTAAGTCCTTCTGCATGACTGAATATACAAGATACAGCAAAGAAAACAAACAAACTTTTGGGTCTTAATGCAAGGAGGAGGTACGCACACTGAACACAGCACCCTCTGACTACAAGGAGGGGAATAACTGTTGTACCTGCTTGACCAGATCCAGGGGCAGCTCACTCTTCCACTGCTTGAGCTGGCGGGATGCAAAGGAGTGCAGAGCGTAGGACATGGTGCCGTACTCGATCCACAGCGAAAGGTTGGAGCTGTCGATCTCCAGTGCCCGTTTGAAGCAGGTGAGCACGGCCAGCGAGTGTTTCCAGATGGGCCCGTCGCTCTTCAACTCGTTGGAGTTCAGCTTATCCTGAATGCGGCTCGCCCGGGCCAGCGCCATGCCCGCCCACGAATCAAACCTACAAAAAGAAAGAACATTTTCACACAAACAACGTTGATATCAGATTTTGTACATGTCATATTTAAAGAAGCTATATTATGTCTTCTTCAGGGTTACCTTAGCAATAGATTTGATGATTATATGATATGTTCTAAAAAAATGTAATTTCTGTAAACTGGACCTAGCCAAGGATGCTAAATATATTTCTGTGACAGTGACATTGTATTGCACTGTATACATCTCTGCCATATAAACTCTGATTCCTTCTGAGCATGTGAGTGTTTTCTTACCGGTTAGGACACACACAGATGTCCCGCATGTAAAACTTGATAGCTTTGGACTGCTCCTTGTTCTTGAAATGATAATCTGCTAGGAGGTAGTACATCTCATTGACCAGCGGAGGCGCTGGAGGTGATCCCTCTGGAAGGGCAGGCACCTGCCGAGGAATAATAGGCTATCAGAGCAGATGCCAATTTATTAGTATTCTTACAGGAACCTTGAAGGGGGGACCATTACACAGTCTACAACATTTTGCTGACATTAAAATCTCTGAAACTGGAGTATAAATTGTTAGAGCATAATAATCACCGACCATCAGACTAAAAACAGAAAGTGTTTCAGAAAGATGCCACTTACCTTCATTCCACCACCATCGATGTAGTCCGAGACATCGTCCATGGTCAAATTGGGCATGTCACTGATTGGCTCAATACCAGAGAGGCGGCGCAGCAGGTTGGCCAGGTCGGCCGAAACCGTGCTGGTTTTGTAGCTGTCAAACTCGGGCAGCGTCTTGGGTTTGAAGTAGTCAAACAAGAAGAGGGCATTGCTCCAAAGAAGTTCCACCTGTGAGGAAAACCCAAAGATACCTCAGAGGAAGTAAGAAACAATTGTGTAAAAATGTTGACGTGCATATACTTTGCTGCCCTAACGACAGATAATCCTGTGAATCTTATTTTCAACCAATGATTCAGTTTCTTAAACCACTTATTCACCATCACGAAAAATCCCTCTTTCCCAACTTTCCACAGTTATAAAGCAGTGATTGGACTGTGGCCTGAATAATCCAAAAGCCTTCTGCAAATGGACAATAATATGCATGCTGGATCAGTATAAAGACACTAAAAGCCAACAGGGTATGGCTTTTAGTAATAATGCTATTAGTTGGCGCCCAATAACAGCCGCACTTTGGAGCATTACGTAAAAGATTGCCTTTCTTGCACCGAGGTAATAGCTCCTAAATGAGCTGGGCATCTTGGAACAGCAGTGCTTGGGGAAGTGCTCTCTTTTCTAACGACTTTATGCTCAAATGATGTATGCACTGTTCCACTGGGAACCATTACGCACAAATTCAGGAAAGCAAATTGGCATGCAATTCAAAATCTCTTCTAGTGTGTGTTTGTTTGTGTGTGTGTACGCGCATTTTTTGTGTGTAGTTGTGTAGAAGTGTATGAGATTTAGTTATCTGCCTGTTATCAGCTTGTTCTAAAGAATTAAACTGTGATTTTCATCATGTTGTGTTTGTTTATAAGGACGTGCGTGACCAACGCATCAAATGTTCGTTAGATACGTTTGGCAGCCATGATGCAAACACGAGCATGTTGTCTGTAGCAAGTAAATCACAGCCCTGAGCCGAACAACTGATGAGATCAGACATCAACAGCCTTCCTGCAGAATCCAAGGCTAGAATAGTGCCATACTCCACGGTCTCAGCCACTTCATGCCAAGTGATTCCAGTTACTCCCCCATTCTCCTCCACAGTCAGAAATCGCTGACTGGCCAGTGGCCACTCAAACGGTGGTTTGTGGCAAATATGCATGATGCCAGGGAGCAAATCTAGCATTGTTTATTTACATTACATCAGCAAGTGTGCAAGTCCTGGTTCATCTCAAGTGTCTGAATCAAATGTAAACCTTCTGATCCATATGGTAGATTTAAAGTCTGAACAAAAACATTTGGAAATCTAAATTGAATAGCTGGGGCTTGATTACAAATGTTTGCTTTTGCCGTCACCTACATTTGAACTACTCGGTCCTTGCTTTGAATGCCTTCAGTGGACTTGTTTGCTGCATAAAAAAACACCTTTGCATGAATACGCAAGTGTTTCCGAATTTCTAGGATACACCAACTCACAAAAACAAGTCCAGATCAAATGATGTTGAAACACAGACATAATTACCAGAAACCTCAAGAAAAAAAAAATTATGTCAAACGGAACCGTGTTCATGAGCTTCCTTGTTTGATTTGGTGTGGTCGTGGGCTCTTTGGTTCCTGCTGTGGAACAGACTGCTCTGGCCTGAGCAATAAGGGCAAACTAATTAAGGGCTACCGTTTGAGATATAACAGTGGCAAACACTTCAGGCGACACAAGGGCCTATTCTGTCCCCATGGAGAAAAATTGGACATCAAACATGGCCAGCGTTTGATCTCACCAACCACTTCTCCAAACATAATGTTGTCCGACGCTCCACTCAGTCTATGGTTATGGTACCCACACAGAGTTAGTGTGTGCACACTGCACAAACTGTCTCCATCACACACTCACGCACAGAGCCAAGTTCCCTTACAAAACACTGCCAACACAAACACACACAGAGATAGACACACACACACACACACACAAGAGCAGCTCTCGGTCAAAGCTGTTAGGAACACAGAAGGGTCAGAGTTTTCCACAGCAACTTTCCTGCTAGCATAAGGCCTGCAGTAAATATTTGGATCCAAGAATGCCAGATAATTAATCCCATTCAGGACACTATTAAAATAAATCAATCTCTTGATTACAGTACACGCAAATACACTGTTTGTTTTACAGGCAAACCCTGGGTCACACAAGGCCAAAGACTTAATTAGCCCAATCATTAGCTCCCAAACCAGAGTGGGGACTCTCACCATTGTGTTTCAGCACAATGAAACAGCTCCCTCTAGCATTGTAACTAAGTGCCTTAGCAATGTGAGCTACAGCAAGGCCACACGTGTACAGTATTGCTGTGTGTTTGTGTGTGTACATGCACGCTTATGACTACTACAACCAGTAGTCGAGTTGAGGGGGGATGAGGAGGGATGGCATCTCCCCTGAGACAAAAACGGTAAAAATCATCCCCCCTGTAAAAACGTCCATCCCCTTCATCCCTTGTGCTGTTTTATCAATTAGAGTGGAAATAACATAATTTTCAACACTGGAAATATAACTAAAATTTCAACACTTAACAGGCTTTGCACAATATAGCCTAATATAGTAAAACAGGCTACCTGCACCGTGAGCCAGAGGGCTCGCACGAATAGGCTATTCATGACGTCAGTGACGTCGGAGAACAGTGGCGGTAGGCTAATGTTTTGGCCAAGCGACGTGGACAGCTCGATCTGAGGGACTTCTTGAGAGAGCGAGAAGTGGCGTTTCGGGAGGTAACGTTAAGTCAAGAGTCAGAAATATCAGTCACACTTTTTATGAATCAAACATGTAATTTAGGACATACTAACGATAACAAAAGAGATAATGAATGTTAATTTGGAGTCTTTCTAATGTGTGCCTCTCTATTTAGCAAGTAGCTGAGTTGGGTTCATGTTAATTTTGATTTAGTTGACGTTAATTGACATTAGTTTATGTTTCTGTGATTCATCAGACAACAAAAAGTGTCATTTAAGGTAGGCTAAATGAATGAATGAATGTCCTTAAGCCTATATTGTCATTGTCACAGGTACAATGAAATTGAGAGATGTCTCTGGCCAGTGCATCTTCACATAAAATAATAGAATATAATAAATACTTAAGTGCTAATACAGTAATACACCCAAGCAAGGCCTAAAGCCACATTCAGACAGTCAACATACGTCCAGTTGATGTAACAATCAAACAATCATGTAAGCGTATTCAACAAGTGAACATCGCTAACATTAACGTTCCCTTTAAAGAGAAACTATACATTTTAAGAGTTGATTTAGAACTAAATTAGACTCAAAATAGAAAACCAATAGGAAATCAATTGGATATTAGAGGAAAATTAAGGTGAATAGGTTTGAAGGTAATATTGATTTCATGTTTTTATTTTATCATTCTTTGAACATAAACTTCTCAGCTTTGTATTTCTGTACATAATTGTTTAAAGGCGCTCTAAGCGATGTGACACGTTTTTAGGACTAAAACATGTGTTGTTACATACAGCAAACATCTCCTCATAATCTGCTAGCTGCCTGTCACCTGAACACACTGTAAAAAAACGCGGTCTCTGTAGACAGCCCTGGCTCCTCAAACGGCAACAAAACACAGTGGGCAAACCTAGCATAACAAACGAAAACGAAACATAACAGTGTTCCAGCCAATAAAAGACAAGGTTCGTGAGTCTTTCGGGAGGCATGGGAGGGAGGGGGAGGAGTAAGCTATAACTAATAACGCTTGAATCCTCTCTGGAGCTATTCTCCGTTTTGTTTGACAATACTTTGAACGTCAACAAGAGGTGACGTGAAACAGCATCGCTTAGAGCGCCTTTAAATATCCAAGTTATTGAAACCAGCTAGTTGTGTGATTACTGCCTCCTGATAAGATCCTAGAAATTCTGACGGCCCAGGTTGCTGTGTCTGTGTGACAGAGGCTACAGTGTGTGATGACAGGATCAATGACGTGTAACATCCACACCATGCATGTTTTCGGACAAAAAACATTATGTTTCGCTTTAACAACAATAAAAAAGTGTACATAGCTCATCAGCACAAAATATGTCTGATAAACGAAAAATTCTACCATCCCCCCTGGTTTGATTTTACAACTCGACTACTGACTACAACTGAGATACTAATGTTAAAAGGGTAAAAAATAAATAAATAAAAAATACGGCATGAAGGCATTGGTGTAACAATAAATAATAATAGTAAGTTTTGCGAATAAAAAAACTATTAAATGTTTTTTCAATTAAATAAAAAAAAAAAAAACCCACACATTTCAACGATTTCACAGGGAAGTACTACACTACCCAACATCATCAAATGCAAAGTGGCATAAATTTGTACCATGTTTTTGACAAAAGAAGCTGCCTGTGTCACTAAACATCTCTCTTCTGGGAGAAGTAAGAAACAATAGTGTAAAATATGTTGACGATATGTTGCTCCTCTATAGCGACAGATGATCCAATGGTTCTTGTTTTCAACCAACGATTCAGTCTCTGAAACCACTTATTCACTAACATAAAAAATGTCACATTTTCTTGTTCTTGTTACTACTGACAGCTCATCGACTGAACAGGGTTAAAGGACCTATTCTGAGCTGAGATACTAACATAAAAAAAGAGTCAAAAAGACAAATTAGACATAAAGGTCTTGATGTAATAATACATAAGTTTTGAGAATAAAAATTGAGTTAAATGTTTTTTTTTCCCATGAGGCGGCAGCGGAGTGCCTAAGTAGTCCTGATCAATTACACGTGTTCCCTGTAGTGAGCCAGTGCTGCAAGGCAGGGTTAGTAGAAATCCAGGCAGGGTGCAACACTTTCACAGCTCTATGCTGAGAACAACGCATTACACTGAACTGCCGAGGAAATTTAGTTCTTTCTTTTATATTGCGGAAAGTGTTCAATTAAAGCAAATCATTTTGTGCAAAGGGTTCATTCAAAGCAGCTGACGCACAACCAAATGCTGCACACTACATATCCCCCATTTTTGAACGACTAAAGCAGAGATGTTTATTTCTTCATTGTATCTGTAATGTCTGATTTCTTACTTGTTCCTTTCTCGCTATAGTACTTAGACAGATTAGTACTGAATTGGTAAATAACCTTCCTGGTATCCCTGAAATCATGATGGTCACAGCAACTGAAGACACAAGTGTTTAAAGCATAAAAGAAACACACGTTTCAGTTTTACAAAAAATGCTAACCAGTTCGGTCGCTGTGCAATTCTCTTTGTTTACTGACCACAGTGGGCTTACTACTTTTTTACTACATGATTATCTGATTTATCTGTAATTCCTATGGTGTACACAAGACAGGGGCTCACCTGCGGTGCGGAATGCTCCTCCAGGTAGCGTGGCTTGCTCTTCTTGCTGGGGTAGGCGTACAGGCAGTAGAAGCACTGCTCAAGGGCCATCTCCAGCTCCTCCTTGTAAGGGTGACTGTCTTCAGCCCTGGCGGCCTTCACCTCCTTCTCCAGGACACTCACCTGGTCACAGACAATCAAAAGACAAAGACTCATGCTCCACTGTTCCAGTTTCAGCTCCATTGGATGACTAGAGTAAGGGGTATAAGCTGATGAGATGATCTCACATAGAACTTGAGCAGCGCTCCATTTGAATTGCAGCACCAGGAGCGGCGGCCCAGGTACTCATGGGCCGTGTTGAGCAGCATCAGCGAAGCGGGCAGCATGGGTGTGTCCTCGTCCGCTAGAGGTCAAAGGTCAAAAAAACAACACACATCATTGCGTGCACGGCTCTTTTCCTCTTCTAAGATAGCACTAATACATTTCGAACAGTTCCATCACCATAGCAGAACAGAAGCTGCAACAGCTGCAAATCTGCATAAATTCATAGATTCCTGTGTGTGGGACCACACTCACCGTCCTCGTCCTCCACGGACATGCGTCGGTGCATCATGCAGTTGTAGGACCCCTCCTCGTGTTTGATGACACGGTGCAGGAGAATCCAGGGGAGCACGGAGAAGAAGTGGGGCTCCTTAGGGTCGTCCGGCAATGACATGCTGCAGTCTATCAACTGTGTACGATTCAAGTTTAAGTGTTTAAGTCACTTCATTCAGCAATTTCAAAGTTCAATTTCAAATCACTTTCAAAGACGTTGCATAAGGATGTGTACACTATGGGCGGAATTCTCCGGGGTGCTTAAAGGGATATTTCGGTTTTTAACACATTGAGCCCCTTTCACAGGTTGTCTAAAATGAAATAAAGTGGTTGACACCAAAATCTTGATGATTGCTCCTGTCTCAGTTATTTGGGAAATATAGAATTGCCTCTGCCTGCCTTTAAAATGGCTAGCAATGGGCATGTGTTGTTTCTATCCTTTAAACACTGGTTTTAAAAAAGTGCTACTCATGGAGTGATTAGTGGCGTTTGCTGATGTTCCAACCCAAGTATCGTAGCAAAATACAGTTTCTGTCATGTTTTATTTGCCATTTTGTAAGTCCCATAGGGATCTATTTGCTCCTTCATATAACCAAAGTGCCAAATAAAACATGACGGAACCTTTATTTCGCTACGATACATGTTTTGGAACATCATTGAGCACCACTAACCACTTGGTGAGTAGCACTTTTTTAAAACCAGTGTTTTAAGGATAGAAACAACACATGCCCATTGCTAGCCATTTTGAAGGCAGCCAGAGCCGATTCAACATTTCCCAAATAGCCGAGACAGAAGCAATCGTCAAAATTTCGATGTCAACCACTTTATTGCATTTTAGACAACCTGTGAAAGGGGCTTAATGTGTTAAAAACCGAACTATCCCTTTAAGTAAAAAAAAAGCGTGTAGCTGCGCGCTTTTCAGCCTGCACGCATTCTGCCATAGGCTCAAATCAGTCACTTGCGCGCCAAAAGCCCAGTTGCGCGTTCTAGGTGGGGCAACCCTTAAAGGTCCAATGTGTAGAAATGTCGCAAACCTACTATTTAGCCTTGCGCCACGCAGTTCAAAGTATGTATTACAGCTAAGGCATGCTACTAATCCTGCTAATGTATTTCAAGATGGCGAATGCCTATGTAGCGACGCCAGCCATTCTAGCCTAGTAAATCAACCATTTAGAATACTTGAAGTTAATGGTGGTGGTAAATATTTATGAAAAAGCACATCTTTGTGAAGGGGTAACATAGACTTAGATTAGAACAACTAAAAATGCTACACATTGTACCTTTAAATCGGGGCGTATCTAATGAAAAGGTTCCTTACGCGTATTCTCCTCCTGACTTAAGTGTTTTTACTGTTACGCACCTTTGAGGGCTGTATTAAGGTCAAGCGCCACTATATGGTGAAATAGTATATTGCGTTTGATGTCGGTCACAGCCGATTTTGAACAAGTCAATGTTTGGAACATTCTATATTACATTGTTCATAATTATTTCTATACTACATTTATCACAACCACAAGAATTATCAAACAAAATCATCCTGTTTTTTTTATAATCCTCGTCTGTCTCCTGTTCTAAATATTGTTCAATTAAAATACGAGAGTAGGATCATATTTCTAACATGTTCTCAAAAATGAAAACCAAAATGACAGGCCTGCATTTGCTTGCTTGAGTGGGAACAAGAAGAACACGCAAACAGCCTGTCCCGGCCTGTCAGGCGAGTGTGACTTAACACACTCTGCGCTTTCCTTTGGACCGTGAGGCCTTTGCAGATCAGCTAGGAACGATTTCTTAATCTTAAATCGCGCAGCTGATTTCATGCCAGGCCTACTGTAGTTTGAGAGTTTGAAGAGCTAAATTATTTATTTCTTATTTTTGTCATTGCATACAGTTTATGAATTCAATGAAATTGTATTGTTCCCTGGTATTCGCAAATGTTTTGCGGTGGTTGAAATATTATGTCAATGTGTTAATTGATTTGTGGTCTTATTTTGAAGCGCTTATCGGAGAATTCCGCCCTATATCAATATGTGTGTGCCCATACCCATTTTCACACACACAGACAAATACAAAAAGACACAGACAGACAGACACACACACACACCCATACACCAAACAAGGAAGACTGAGACGGACCTGTATGAGGTTGTTGGCCAGACGGGCCTTGTTGGTCGAGCGCGGCAGGTTGCTGAGGATCTGGGGCTCCTCCAGTAGGCAGCTCTCGATGCCCCCCAGCAGCTTGGTGACGGTGCTCACCCACTCCTCCTTGCTGGAGGGGCAGTTAGGCAGCACGTCATTGAGTTGCTGCACGGCTTCGTTCAGTGCCACCTCAGAACATTCCAGACACTGCCTGTAGTCCTTCTGCTTCAGCAGGGAATTCTGGGAGCAAAAAGGTAAGAGGACCGCTGAGAAAACACACTTTCCTCTTTCAAATGTTAGGGTTAGTTACTGACACAAGGTAGATTATAGGTGGACTGTGGTCAATAAGTCATCTCTGCAACTGCGTGTCCAATACAAGATGGCACAAATGAGTTATGTTCTCTTTGCTATAGTTGGTGTCATGTTAAAAATTTTCATTAAAAATTCTGCCAATTGTTTTTGACTAACAAAGCCGTGCTGGTTCTTCAAAGTCTCCATTGCATCTGCCTTACCTGTAATAGCAGCAGCTGGGTGGGCCTCTCTGGGGCGGAGCTGATGAACTCCAGAGGCTGGACTTGGCCCGCACCCGGCCCGCCACCAAGCGTGGGCTGCAGCAGTCGTACCACCGCCGCAAAATCACCAGACTCATACAGCCGCTGGATCTCCTCCAGGGACTGGCAGCGTTCCAGACTCTTCAGCTTCTTATCAATCTGCCCAACACAACCACAGAGAGAGAGAGAGAGAGACAGAAAGGGGGAAAAGAGAGAGAGAGAGAGAGAGAGAGAGAGAGAGAGAGAGAGAGACTTTATACAGTACCAAAGAAAAAAGGTCACTTTGTTTTTGTTTTGAATTGTAGGGTCATCATTGTTGGCCATTAGAAGGAGGACATAGAAGGATTGTGTGTATTTGTTCACCTCCACATGCTGTTCCAACCTGGCAATATCCACACAAATAGTGTTGGTACATGGCATTACCATGTACCAACACTATTTTACTCAATGGAACACAGTAGAATAATACACTATGAGCTTGACATGCAATTATTTGAATAGCCATATGCAGGTTATGATTCAGCTATGAGTCAACTGTTATTAGGTAGGACAAGATATGATTTTATTACATTCTGTTTCTGCCATTAGAGATTAGGTGAAATATTATGTTCTTGAGCTTTTTTGCGTCAATGGGTATCTGCTCTATCTGATTCAGTGCGGACCATGGTTACTGGGATAATCATCTTCCGTCAACATGGAATTGTATTGTGCCTAAAGTCAGGCTACTGTTTTTCTTTGTCTAATTGGAGGCAGCTGGAGAATCTTGCATTAGAACAGCATATCATTCTAAATAAAACTCTGTTTCTGATCAGAGGTCAGAGTATTTTCTAACCGTCGTCTCCTATTGTACTGATGTAAACTAAAGATATTACTGTCACTGAGAATTCCTGTGCTGAAGGAACGTTAGGTTTCCCGAGGAAAGACTGACCTCATCAAGTGAGATGGTGGCGTCAACTCTCAAGTTTGGCAGAACAATGGTAAAGTTCTCCTCTTCGCCACTTTCTTGGCGCTTGCTTTTCAGAATCCCTGTGCAGACATCATAGCTGTCCAAAGCCTCATCCATCTCACCCTGAAAGAGCATTCACACACACACACAAAAATAAACAATTAGCAATATAGCCACAACAGTATTCAAAAAGTATTCACACATGCCGCACTCTGGGCTTTGGAGCACGTAGACTCTGCTGGGGGCTGTGATGGGTTCTCACCTGCAGAGTGAGGAAGCGGGCCTTGTGCCAGTAGACCCGCACCACGTAGCCCCACCACTCGTCCCCAAACACGTCCCTGTGGGAGGAGGCCAGGGCCATAAGAAACAGGTCCGACTGCTGGTGCGGCCCGGGGAAGCTGGTCTCATCCGCCTCACTGGACTGGCCCTGCACATGCTTTCTGGGGGACACTGGAGACACAAGGCAAAGTGGTTAGAGGAGATTAGCGCCCAGGGGTTAAAGTAAAAAAAAATCCTGAGCCTGAACTTTTTGAGTTCAACCCCCCCCCCCCCACACACACACACACACACACACACACACATTTGTAGGCTAGAAATTTGTGAATTTGGGAAAATCCTTATTCTAAAATTATTTTTATTATCTGTCCTTTATTAAACTTTTATTCTTTTAACTTTTTTTTGCTTTTACTTTTTTCTCTTTATTTTATCCCCTATTTTTATCTTTGTAAAGCACATTGAAATGCTATATAAATAAACTTGCCATGCCTTTATCTATTGCTAGGATATCATCCCCAGGCTTCATGAACTTGCGCTCCATTTTTTTTCTCCGACAATGCTAACGTGACATTGACGTATGGGTGTCAATCAGTGCTGTAGTCTAGTCTTCTGTGGTGGGTATACTGCCTGTGATGGGGTTGCTCCCTCTCACCCTTACTAATTCGTAATTTTTTTTTTATAGTTTTATTAAAAAAAAGTATGCTGCATTCTTTTAAATGTAGGCTATATGCTGGAAGAATATAACCAGTCTGCTGCATCTTTTGAGACAATATAACGATATTAGTGTTAAGTAGCCTATATTAGAGATAATTTTAACCATTTTTAAGTTTTAGGCCTACACCAAAATTATATTGGCCTACTAAGTCATGGAGCAAAGTAAATCCTTTAGAGAGAACACAATATAGGCTAACCTGCTAATGTTGTGAATATTTAAGTAGGCTATTTCCACTTATCACAGGTATTGCTGCGAATGTTGTCATGTTCAGTCTTGGCGGTGAACAATTGCAGAAACGTCGGCTTATAACCAGGGACGCCTGCTTTCGCTTTATTTTACACGTTCTTTCCGTCACTTTTCATTGCCAAGCCAGCCTCGACACCAGAAGTGGTAACTTCTGTGGCTGTTCGCTGTCGTTAGGTTCCGTTGGATGAAGGTAGGTGACGTTTTTAGATGGGTGATTAAATGCTTTCAAAAGTTGTTGACACTAATTTGCCTATGGGCTAAGAGAACCTACAACCATTCAGTAACGTTTGTTGAGTGATTGGATTGTTTTCAGATATTTTTTTTATAGGATACGTATCTTTGCCCAGGTTTTATTGGTTATTTGCAAACCCAATATCTTTTAAGATGGTTTTACCGCGTATCTTGTAGACTAAGCTTCAGCACTGGTGTCAAACATACCGTATTGCAAGGATCCGCCCTTCTCTGCTTCTGATAGATTTGTAACGTTAGTTAAAGCTGGGTTCCTCTCCTATGATTGGTAGGTGAAATAAATTGCCTCGAAAATATTAAACTGCATGCGCAGGCTCTAAAATATTTTTTCCTCCTCACGGCCACACGCCGGAGATCCGGCATGGTGCCGGGATACTTTAAGCCCTGAGCGCCATTTTAAACAGCAACCTCAATTAACAGTCAGCACACCTATTTGAATGATGAAGCTTGATTAGTTTGCTCAGACTCCGAAACACACAAATTGTGTGAAAAAAATGTCAGCAACAATTTTGCATTTCTAGCATTTCAATATTGATCACTAAATTAGTATGTTGGAATTTTTTTTTGTTAACTTTTTTTCTCTCTCTTTTCAAATGACTAGATTAATTTGACAAACAAAAACAGGGACCAGGGTGAGACTTACCTAACTTTCCTTTGGCCTGGGAGCTCTTCTCCAGTTGTAGTTCCATACAAGCCAAGCTCATCATCATCATTTCCTGTGGAAAGCAATCCAACAAACAGGTGCAAGCGCATACAAAAATGTTAGTGACACTTTATTCACAGAAAACAGGACAACTGGAATCAGTGTGATAAGTTGAAGTAGAAAACCTAGTATCCCTACTCATTCTTGGGCATGCCCTTATGACTGTTAAAAGGAGTGATTTACTAATTCTTCTCCTCACAGCTACCCAGCTTTACAGTCTCAGAGTGAGCCTAAAAAAATAAATCTGCTGTTTATTCAACGTCCTAACTCAACTGGTAATAAACAACATGGCCAATGCTCAGACATTTGTTACTTCACCAATCAACAAGCCTCAGCACCTTGCCAGGGAGGCCACCAAACTGGTCAGCTAGCTGTGGCACTCAAATAAGCTCACTCCTTTTCATCAGAATTACAGACTGCAACTCTAACTAGTCAACTCGACTCTATGTGTGTGTTTGTGCATATGTGTGTGTGTGTGTGTGTACCTTGAGGTGCTGGTCGCTGCTCTCCCTGTGTAGCGGGTTGGGCAGGCCAATGCTGTGCTTCCTCCAGCAGTGGTAGACCTCCAGCACCACGGTGCTTAGGCCAGGCGGCCACAGCTCCAGAAACTTCTGACCCACCGCCTTCAGGTAGCGCATCATCAGCTCCAGGATCCCGTTGTTGCTCATGTTGTTGAGCAGAAAGGTGTGCACATCCTGGCGCTCTGAGGAGATGTGAGGGAGAAAGAGAGAGAGAATTCTTGGCAAGTCAAAACACTTGTCCTAACCAGTCACAATGCCTAGACAAATGTATTTATGATTTTTTAAGTTAAAATTTTAACAAATAATAAACAAACATTTAAATGATAACAATCCTCAAAACAAGCATTAAACAAACATTAAAAACAAACTGTATACATATTACCAAACCTGCGCCCCACCAGTACACTTCTCTACAAAAAAAGGACTTCAGACAGTAAACTCTCAGAATTAATTTTCAAGATTTTGTTGGTGTAGATACAAGGTAGTATGTTTGGTTATGGCGCCTAGATCTGCTCAAGCTGGCGCTTGCCAGCTGCTGCTGCTGTTACAAACTTCTAGCAGCATGATTAAAGCTGCTGCAAAAATATGAATGTATACGGTGACCGCTGTCACACGCAAAACAAGCAATAAATAAACAGATCCCCAAACAAAGCAGATCAAGACGCCAGACATGTGTGCTGCGCTGCTGCAATTCTGTCAGTTTCAGTGACCTACCATGTAGCCCGCCATATGTGAGGAAAATGATGGGCCAGCTAAGTGAATTAAAGTGTGAAGTGAATATGACTAATGACAATGTGTGTACCTCTGATCGCAAGACCGAGGTTATCTAATGGCCTGAAGACTAGTGGGGTGAATCCTTAATACTAAACAGTGAGTGCAAGCAAATTCCGGGTGACGCCCAAAACAAGCAACTTGAAGCAGGAGACTGATGTTACGTTAGACCCAGCACCACCTGAGCAAATACGGTTAGTTTTGAGCACAGACTTATCTTTAGCGTTGGGGTCTTGGATCTCTGGCTGATGTATCGCAACGATAATCCAGCAATTGAAAATTAAGTCAGCAGTCAACTGAGTTGCGACAGCGTCTCTGCTGCCATATTACATTTAAATAAGCGCAAGATTTGGCAGCAGACTTGATTGGTCTGCGTCATGATCTATTTAGGGCATCACCCGAGTTGCCTGTATGAACTGGTCATTTAGCCCTATATGCATTGCATATACAGCATAATCAACGGCATACCAGCTGATAAAACTAAATATAAGACTTGCCCTGTTCCATGGAGCCGATATATTCAGTGGGCGCCTCGCTGGAACCAGGCTCTGTGCTTGCTTTGGCATCACACTGGGCATCCATGTTACTTAGGCTCTCGTCGTCATCCTCCGGATCAAATTTCCGCAGACTGGCAGGAAGACAGGTGGCCGGACGGTTGGCACAGGTCATAAAGACAAAAACAACAAGAGGCCAGAAGCTTTATAGTCAAACCTCCCACCTTGTTGGGCTTTCTATCACATTTCATATAAAAACTGCTTGACATAACTTTTTCAATGGTAATAGTCCCTAATCTCTGATTAACTAAACCCCCACCCCACACTAATTTTCAGTGGGAAACACTGCACTATTCATATACTTCAATGTTACAGGAATGTGTGTCTAAGAATGTGAGTGGTATTTTTTAGTGTAAAAAACGAATGTTGGATTCCAGGATTCGATTAAATGATACGAGATGAAATGAAATGGAAGCAAACCTTGATGGGAGAAATTTGATCAACAGCTCCTGAAAGTCTATTTTTTCTTCCTTTTTGCATTTGGTGTTCCGCACTCGTGCTGATCGTCGCTTGGCAGTCTCCCCGCTGTCCTCCACCACCCGTTTCCTTTTGGGGGCTTTTGGGGGCTTCGCCTTGTCACCCAACACCACGTCTGCTGCTGAGGACAAGATCAGTCAGGACCATCAAGTACAACAAATTTAATGATTCTTAGTGATTTACTGAGAGACAGAGAAAGAGAGAGAGAAAGCCAGATAAGAAGAGACAGAAAGAAAACAAAATATGTATGCCTGTAATGCGAGCATGTTTGTTTGTTTGTAGTGTGTGTGTGTCTACTGACCTACTGGAGCAGTGGTGTTGATCTCCACTGTGTTCTGGCTCTGAGGAATGAGGGCAGGGTTTGTGGGCTGAAAAGGAAAAGGAGGAGGCTCTGACTGTGCCGGAGCCTGTGCCTGTGCCTGTGCCGGAGCCTGTGCCTGAGCCTGTGCCGGAGCCCGTGCCTGTGCCGGAGCCTGTGCCTGAGCCTGTGCCTGAGTCTGAGCCTGTGTCTGAACCTGTGTCTGAGCCTGTGTCTGAGCCTGTGTCTGAGCCTGTGTCTGAGCCTGTGTCTG
>JAGFZM010000077.1:509738-535357 GCA_017657215.1 Limnothrissa miodon
GCCTGTGTCTGAGCCTGTGTCTGAGCCTGTGTCTGAGCCTGTGTCTGCCCATCAGCCTGCGGCTGAAACTGGAGCTGTGCTTGCGCCTGTGTCTGTGCCTGTGCCTGTTCCCCTCCCTGGGCTCCTGGAGCCGTCAGCGGCTCAGCCATGGACAGCTGTGAGGAGCTGGGGCTGCAGCTGCCCTGCTGGGAGAGGCCCTGTGGATCGCTGACTGGGGTGGGCGGCTGCACCGGAGCAGGAGCCGAAGCCTCAGATGGTGGTGGTATACGCTGCAGGCAGCGCTCCAGGTCCTGGTACTCTGACAGGTTGATTCGGCGGCCAAGGCTAGGTCGCGGCGGCTCGCACGAGGTCTGGTGACGATACATGGCGACCAGACTCTCCCCAACACTCTTCCACCTGGACAACAAGAGAGCAGACAACACCTGTGGTCTCACCTGTGTCTATCTTCACACAAAGAAAAAAAAAAAAAAAAACTCCTCCAACAACTGTTTGGAGTGGTTCTCCTAGGTGACTAGAGCATATAAATCATGATGGTGGTTTCTTACGTGAAGTATTTGATGGGCTGCACAAGGAGCAAGTCTGGCTTGGGTTCGCGTACATTCAGAGCCTGTCTGCGTCTCCTCAGCTCCAGTGCCTCCTGCACAATGCCCTGCGCCTCCTCCTCATCCACCTCTACGTAATGCACCGACATGTGGCTGCAGGAAACACACACAAGGTTTATTTGGCCGTTTGATTGGTTGCTGAGCACAAACACCACTAGTCTTTGCATCACATTAAAAGTCTATTAAAACCTAATAGACCTAAACCTAAAACATGAAACCATAATAAAAAAAATTACACACCACTTGGAGAACATCTGCATGGAGTCTCTTTTCAGGCAGGGCTGCTCCTTAAAGATCTTTTCTTTCAACACTAAGCCCTTTGTGTAGCAGTGGTCTTTCTCCAGGGCTTTGCAGATGTGGTACAGGCAGCCTTAGCACAGGAAAAACTATTAAGCAGAGGAAGCTTGTCGTGCAACAAACATACATACAGTACTCCATATCTGAAATTTAAAAACTTAGATTTTTTTTTTTTTTTTTTTAAGTAACCCAAAGGTTCACTATGAGATACATACAAGTTGTGAATATTTGAATATTATAACTCACAGCTGTAGTCACTGATGGTGTAGAGCACAGTAATGAGGTTGTCCAGACAAGGCCAGTGGTCAGGGTTACAGTGGAGACCCTCCTCAAAGGCATGGCGGGCCAAGGGGATACGCACTAGACGTAAAGCCACCTGACCAATCTTATACCACATGTTCACATCGGTGGAGTCCAGCATCACAGCCTAGAAGATTGGGGGAAAAAAACCTTTTAAAATGGTGGCAGCAAATAAGCAAATTTGTTTGCATTTCTGATTAGGTCATTGTAAAATAGAGAGCCATAATGTCTTCGCCAGTTGTAAAATCTTGACTTGATTTGCAACATCTTGTATCTCAATCACCTCCAAGTAGAAGTCCATTGCAGTCTCCAGGTCATCTCTCTGCACTGCCAGGCTAGCCAGGTTTTTGTAGGTGGAGTACTTGAGCATTAACCCTGGGTGCTTCAGCCCCACCTTCTCATCCTCTGAGGGCTGTGCCTGATAGCAAAAAAGCACACAGAGCTTTAGAGATTTTGCGCAGTCTTGCACCATCCACCACGTTTCAGCCTTGAAACATTGTGCCCTACCTCTTTGAGCAGTGGAGTCTTGAGTAGCTCATGGTAAGCCTTGGCGGACTCTTCGAACTTGTCATGCTTCTGCAGGTCCAAGGCTTTGTGATACAGTGCAAAGGCCTCCGCTTCCTGCAATGTCATTATTTGTTTTGTTTTGATTTTTTTTAACTCATTGCAGGGTTTATTGTAGAAGAAAGCAGAAGATGAAACATGTAAAGGTAAACAACATCTCATTCATGACTTTACCTGTGCCTCCTTGGTCTGACTTTTGGAGGTCTTCAGGGCTTCCTCATATTCATCCGCAGCTATTGAGGCTGCATTGAGAGCAGCTATCCGGATCTGCAATGTAAACATTCACAGATTCAGGGTCTTTGATAGTCCTCATTAAGGTCCGTTTGAGTTACTAAGATTCTTCACAAGTAGCGTTAAATTAATAGAGGATACAATACCATATTTGTGCTAAATTAGGAGCTGACCATCAACATCAAGAAAGCTTCTTACAACCTGGGAAACAAAAAAGAGCCCAACTTAGATTTCTGATCTCCACATAATGATTTAGGCCATGTTGAGATCCAGAATAACAAATGTAATGTCAGAAAGGTATACCTATGCTACGCACGGGAGAAGCTGGCGTTTAAGACAGATAATCGTAGTTTACCTGCTCTTTAACCCTGTTTTATCAGTATATTAATCAATTAATCCACAAGAAAGCTTTTCCTGAGCTTGTCTGATAGATCGGAGCCTCAACAATATCTAACGTTAATTTTAACATCACTGATGGTTACGTTATCTGTCCGCAATCCTCTATTCTCAGAGCCAATATAAAAACGTTTTTGAGCTGGTACACATGCAAATTACAACTTTTTCACTATGAAACGGATGAGGCTATAGTAACTGTGTAATGCATGAGTCCCACAGATAATATGCTGTATCAACCGCTCTTTGTCTGTCCAGCTAACGTAGACTAGCTCAGTATCTAACGTAACATAATGCTGCTAGCTAGGTTAGCTTTTGCACTAGAAAGCCGCTCACTCTGAAGGCGGGAGCTTGCAATACATGGGCTTAAACTAATCAAAGGCATTTTTTGTGTGTATCAAAGGCATGACGCTAGCATGATTAAAAACACAATTGTTTGAAGTCTGCAAAGCCTGACTGACATCTTACCGGTGTAGACTTGAACCATGACTGAATTCGTAAGGCAACGTCAAACGGCTTCATTGGGCAAGGCTGTGCAGGAGCGTCTGCAAGGGACCAATAATGAACACCAATGCTGGATTTTGTTCATTTTACGTCATCAAAACATTGAAAAGGAAAAGTGTCAACCACATTGTGAAAGGATGAAAGAGGTGAAGACCTTAATGGGGCCAACCATGTGCATAATTATCCAAAACGAGTACCAGACTAGACTTTTTATTATTATTTTATTTTAATACAGTATTAATACAAACAGGTATTTACATGAAAAAGTGAAAATACATAATTGGTGGTGTTGTTAAATACAATCATCAAGCAGTGGGACCTCAAAATGTCTTTCGCTTCTTGGTTTTTTCCTCCTGTAGGGACAAGAACATTGTCTGTGTCAATCGTATTTAATTCAAATTTTATTTACAGTTTAAAACAAGCTGATTTGTGTGAACTGTCACTTCCTTTGTCAATGAAAGTAAACAGGTACTGATTTCGAAAGACAAGTGGATTTGAACGGCAACCTTTATTTGAACATACCAATAAATACATTGAAACAATTATTATTTAAAAAACAACATGATTAGCATTGAGCTTTTTCTGAGGAACTTACCTTAATTGTATTTCCAAGATCCACCAGAGTCTGTTCATAGCTGGTCTCCATGCTTTTCAGGCACTCTGATTGAATGATTTGCTTCTGTATACCCGGGCTGCCTGCATCTGCCACCATCTGAAGGAAATTTTTCTCCTAAGGGGGGTATACACAAATGATGGATTCTCTTATAATTCAATGACAAATAAATTACAATTTGATTGCATAGGCCTACACTGTACAATACAGTCTGACTGCATTGAATTACAGAATTTTATCCACATTTCATAGGAATAACTAGAAAGTTCAGCAGATGAAGACACAAAAGGCCTATGAAGAATGTTTCAGGCCTTTTCAGTTGTGTCTCACTCTTATCATTTAAAAAAAAAAATACGGGCTAAACACTTACATAGGCCGCACACAGACAGCATCCAAGATATACAACACCAAAGGCAAGGTTGAATCAAGGGTGCTTGAAAGGCTCGATGATAAACACTTGCACCTGTCTGGCTTATTTACGTTACACCACTGTTGTATCCGATAGAGAAATGCTAAAAACAAAAATGGTAAAATACACAGATGCTTCATACCTGAACCCCAAGTAAGAATGTGAATGCCATTCCCGATTTCCCTGCTCTTGCAGTTCTGCCAATCCTAAAGAGCAAAATCATTGAAACATCACAGTTAGATGGATCATAAAACGTTGACTAAATATGGTGAACTTGGGGTCAACCACTGAACTTCTCAAAGATACTTTAGATTTTTCCTTCTTTTTTGAGACAATTAAGAGTTTTACTTGTCGTGCATGTCATTGCTGTTATTGCATGTACACCAATGCATAATTGTTACATCTTCATGCCTATATGCAATAATTGGAACCTGCCTATGAATGTAGGTCCTGATGAACTGGGGTGCATCGTAGTTCACAACACATTTCACCCCCTGAATATCAATACCTCGGGCAGCTGCATCTGTGCTTATCAACCTGTGGAAAAAACACAACACAACAACACATCCAACTACACCGCTCCTATAGCCTCATGTAAAACCTTAATCAGTCAGTCCATACAGTATCTATGATTTTTTAAGGCTGCTGAATACCCCAAACAATTAGCGCAGGCCCCTATACTTACAGCTGGATCTTTCCTTGCTCGAAATCCCTCAGGGTTTTCTTCCTCTCAGAAGGACTGAGGCGTGAGGAGAACTCTGCAGCCTGAACTCCCCCATAAAGCTTCACCAGCATGAACAGCCTGCATAGGAGATGATGAATTAAAGTCATGGACAAGGAATTATCAGCAAAAGAAAAGGCGTAACCTAGTAGATGAAAGAAATATCATAAAAGAATATCATCATAGAAGAATATTATAACTTTCCACAACAGTATGCAGTTTAACAACAGGTGTAAGCAACAGGTGTAAGAATCACAGAGAGCTTCATTACACCACAACCTATAATCCAATCCCATACATTTAAAGTTTCAAATACTGGAAAAAAAAGGTTATAATCTTAGTTTTGTTTCATCCCCAGTATTACGCAATCACCTGTGTGCTGCCTCTCTGGAGTTGGTAAAGCACAGCACCATGCTGAATTTCAGACGCAGGAGCAAGTGAAGGAGGATGAGTGGCTTCTTGGTCAGAGTGCATGGGATGTAGTATTCCTGCAACAATCAAGACAAATAAGGATGCAGCGTGAGCAATAATCCTATTCATTTGTTATTATTTTTATTGCTATCATTATGACTCGATACACACTACACTATGCTGCTTGCACAGCCATTTTCTGGCCATCCAATGTAGCAACAAGACACTACGCTCTATACTTCCCTGATGTCAGCATGTCCTTGACAACAGAGAACAGAGACTGTTCTCATCAATGGAGTGTGTACAGCAATAAGACGAGTGCCTTTGGCAGATGCCTACCATTAAGATGCAGCACTCCTCAGTCTTTGTTATAGCAGTTATATCTTCCCGTATGATGTTGCAAGCATGTGCCTTTTTGCTAGATCGCACATGTTTTTTGCTGTCCTACTGTAGGCAGCCTTAGTCCTGTGTTGGCAAATGTACATGGCACATGGCAATGTGCACATGTATTATGGATTATTGATGAATACACAATTGCACTGGCACTCACCGGTAGGTTTGTCATGTATTTGCAGTGTGTTTTCCATCTGCATTAGGGAAACTAATTTATTCCTTCAACCAGCCAATCATAGCCTCTATCCAATGAATGCCTTTAATTCTCTATTCTGACCAAGTCTTGCAGGTGCTTTCAGTCAGGCGGGCTAACACCCCTCCCCCTCTACTACTATTCTGTTACTTCTCATTCTAACATCTGGGCCCAGGAAGTTTAGCGTTTTGGCATATATCCCGTGCATTACCAGCTGGCTCCAGCCACAATGGCCCAAAGTACAAATATTTTTTTTCCACACACCACTCCATTATTTTCTGGCTCATAACTCTGGTCACCCCCATCTGCAAAACATCCTTCTTTTAGACACTGCTATCAGTTGGTCCCTGTCTTGATACTAGGGGTTGGATCCGCCCCTGCCTTCTTTCATCAACAGGATACTATCAGCTTACCACTACGCCTAACTACGCCTTATTGCTAGTCCTTTTTTACTTACTTAGACTTTGTAGTAGACTACACCTTGCACTAAAAAGAGAGCTGTTTGGGGGCGCCATGGCTCAGTTGGGTATAAGGCGCAATACAATAAATCCGGGGATCCAGGTTTGAGTTGAGAACCTGAGTTCATTTCCCGATCCTATCCCATCTCTCTCTCTCCCACTCATTTCCTGTCATTCTCTCCACTGTCCTGTCTGAATAAAGGCCTAAAAATATCTTTTAAAAAAGGAGCTGCTCAACCTACATTTGTACATTTCGATGTTTCAAGACAAATCAGGTCATAGTGTAAGAGCAATAATCATCAACTGCTTTAACGTTGCGAGCCAAGTTTTTTTCACAGCTGTTTTCTGACCATGCAATGTATCAACAAGACCCCATTTATGTTGACATTGGTTGGTTTGGTACAGTTTGTAATGAGATGAAAACTCTACCGTGAGGCCGTCAGGAAAGTTGAATCTCTCGGCGAGCTGGGAGGCCTCTTGCATGGGTGTGCCGCTGTGGACAGAGCTAAAGAGCCGGGGCTGGTGCAGGCCCAGCTGCTGGAGCTTCTCAGGGTTCTGTGTGAGAGTTGCAGAAAACAGGAGCTTCTGCAGAGGCATCTGGGGCGGGGACAAGCTGCAGTAAGACATGGAAGAGTTGCAAATGAGACTTTAAGGCAGGACTATTTAACTAGAAATTTAAATCAAGCCAGACTGTAAAACTAAGGACCTAAGCAGGGTCAAATATTTTCAGCAAAGGTGCATCAATACTGAATATTGTTTGTTTCACTATAGCCTACTGTATGTAGGATTTTTTTATTTGTCTGAATAAGTGATTGGATCACATTACATATAGTATAAAACACTTCCAAGTTTATATTAGGTGTGATATAATTCAGATTTGGCCTAGTAGGCTAGGCTAGGCTGTGTGGTAGACCAAATTAGGTGCCTATATCATTAGGACTGCACACAGCTGCTGAGGTCAGATTTGCCTTCTTCTATGCTATTATCCAAGCAGTCTTTAAAGGTGTGTTCCTCTTTTGCCAGTCGATGTTTAGGCTTGTAAGCATGATTTGAATTGTATTCTCTTCATGCAAAGGAGTGCTACTAGAGCCAGAAAGAGCCAGAACTGATGATGTCCAGAAATCTTTTTAAATTATGTGCATGCTACAAAAGTCTTGAAAATAATATAGCTCTTTATAGCTAATTTAGTAGTCTAATTATAATAGTTAATCAGAAAAAAATGACAAGAAAAAAATTAGGGTAAAGAGGGAATGTTTTGCTTTCCTGTCTCTAGAACAGTGGTTCTTAAGCTTGTTTGAGGAACCGAACCCCACCAGTTTCATATGCGCATTCACCGAACCCCTTGGGGCGTCATCACAATATTTTGGGTGTGTCCAGACCTGGCGGTGGAGGCTCTGCCAAACCCCAGAGACTGACTCACCGAACCCTTGGGGTTCGATCGAACCCAGGTTAAGAACCACTGCTCTAGAATCAGCAGAGCCACTAGAGGGCAGTCTTTGAGCCATATGTGGCCCGTGTGCCATCAATTGAAGGAGCCAGCTTTAAGGAGGTACTGTTAGTATAGGACAAATGACAAATTCCTCTGGACTGAATATATATCTTTTTAAATGATCTACCAGTATAAAGCACTTGCTCACTTGCCTATTTAACATCACATCACAGTTGAAAAACGGTGAATTTAATCATCACACCTGGCTGCTGTGATGGTTCCTGGTTCTCTCCTCCCAAAAATGGACACATCAGCACCTTTTTTATATACTGCTTGAGTAACCAGTTTCAGCCATGACTGGTGCATGCTGTCAATCATCCGGTCTGCCTCATCAATAACCTTATTTGAATAAAAGAGTACAAAGTCAATGAATGGGACACATTTGAATGGACAACATTTTACAGGATAAGGCAGCTGCCTGACTTACAAGGAATCGTAGGTGCTGCAAATTGAAAGCGTCATTCTTGTTGATTTGATCTACCAGCCTGCCTGGAGTTGCTACAACAATATCAGCCAAACTGCAAGACTGCCCACCTCTGAAAAATGAAAGCAACCAATTATATAGGTAGTTAGTCAGTTATATAGGTAGTAAGTAATATAAGAGTTAAGTACTCCCCTTAGTCATTAGATTGTTCAACTCATCAACATTACCTCATTATTGCTACTACTGATGAGTGTGTGTGTGTGTGTGTGTGTTATTTATGGATGACCTACTTGATTCCTGAAAGAGATGACTTCTCTGCAGCGAAAGACTTCTGACCAGCCATCATTACCACTTTCAAGTTAGTGCCTTCAGCATAAGTGCAGAATACTTTATACACCTGGAAAAAAATGAAGGATTTATCTGTGAATAATAAGCATACAAATATGCCAACACATTTTGTTGACACATTGTGAATTCGAAACTATACCAAAAACCAAAACAGCAGAGCCCATACACATAACACAGTTTATCAATATAAAGCAAGGCCACACACTGTACTTAATTTAACATACATAAAACTGTATTATATAGTTACCTGTTGTGTTAGTTCCTTTGTTGGGAGCACAATTAAAGCACGGACCTGGCATAGGACCCTTTCTGACAATGCCTAAAAATGAATGGAGACATATAGAACATATCTTACCAAAACATGCAAACTCAATAAAAACACACCTGCACAGAGACCTATCACTTCCTACCTGGACAATGGGAATGACGAATGCTAGAGTCTTGCCACTGCCAGTGGGTGCTGACACACAGATATCTCTGGGCTGATAGCCTCCTCTCCCAATCATCAGCCCATGACAAACGCTCTCCAAAACAGCAGGAATCACCTCTGCCTGAACTGTAGGAGATCAAAGAGCCGGATAGAGACCAAAAAAGACTATTATAAAACACCAATCTAAATGGTTGAGTAGGGCCTTGTTCAAAACTAATTCTAAGTAAACTGTTTAAAATAAAGCCTAGCTTCAGGCTAGTTTTACCAGGAAAGAAATGATCAATCCCATTCTTGTGCAGTCTTTTCAGAAGTTTGGGACAAAGTCCTGATACCGACGTGACAGGGACCAGGTTGTTCTTAATGTCCTTTTGAATTACATCTGGTTGTGCCAGCCACTGTGGCAAAACTCGGTAAACCTGTGGACAACAAATACCTTTATAATACAGGCACAACCAGTATATAACCAGTAAGCTTAAATAAATTAGTTCTTTTCAAATTCTGTTGACTACCTTTTGCACACTTTTCTTCTCAAATCCCCCCAGGATAGGAAATGAAGATTGTAATAAACTTGGTTCAGATGAGGCACTTGTTTGGGTCTCAAGTTCACATGTGTCTGCAGTAGTTTTATTTTTTTCCTCAATACTGCTCTCAGAGTCACTGGATACCTCTTCATCCACTGCTTGATTTTATGGCACAAATCATGTAAAAATACAGGTAAGCATTATGACTTACATTTTATCTTATGTTTTACCTTTTTGTTTAATTAAGTTATCTACGTTTTTTAGTATTTTTCTGATAAAACTGGTAGAATATGCCTACCTATTTCATGTTTCAATAGGCTCAACTTCTGTTTCGACTTCTTCACTTTAGCTTTTGTAGACAGTTCCTCGTCATCTTCGGTTTTTTTCCTTTTCACCCTTTTCTCTTCTGCGTTTTCATTTGATTTATTTTCATTAATCCTAGAAGGAGGCGCCTCATTTGCTTTCTTGGCCTGACTCTGTTGTTCTCTCTCTTTAGCCTGTTTTTGTAACTTTTCAAGCAGGGCTTTAGATCGAGACTCTTTAGCACCAACGTCACCGTCCTCCTCCTCCCCAAGATACCTGTAATGATTTTAAAACATCAAATCAGATTGTACTATCATAAAGAGATTGTATTTGAGTTACATTTCTGACTTAAGAACTAGGCAACATCTGAGATTAAAGGGTCATCGGTTACCAAGTTATTTTTCCACATACCGGTTCATCAAGAACAAAGCCATTCTTCAGGTTTTCTTTTATTTAAGTATTAATATATCCGGAATTGTGGTGTCAAAACAGCGAACATGTGTGTATGTACAGTGCGAGAACTCATCACAGTACAATGCCCATGTGATGTGACGACTGCTAAAGATGACGTACGTCGCAAACTGATGACGAAACGCTCAACAACTCAAACAGAAGTCTGAATGCAACCGCAAGAAGCGCTATTTCCCTGCCTAACTATGACAGACGCACCTCTGATGCACAAGATGCCAGTTTGACATCTCTCCGCTTGAAACGTCTTGACTATGTTTACTAAAATATTTTGGTAATCTGCATGCCTAACAATACATTTTATTGAATAGGAATACACGTGAAAGTCCTCCCAGCATGCACTTGATGCTACTATAGCTTCTACTCTTCTTTCACTTTCGCTCCTGAAGACCTACCGCCTCTGTTACCTGAAGAGTGAGTTGTTGCATCGCATGCAGGCTACTTTTACCAAATTTAAGTTACTGTAGCTGTTCGTGTGCCATAATGTATATCATGGGTTTTATTTCCTAAAATAATTTTTACAGAGCAACGAAGAGGATTTCTGAAGCCATTCTGTCATTATTCTTTCATTTTTCTATCATTTATTTTTTTTATCAGTGGTCTATACTCTGCATAAAAGTAGCCTTATTGGCCTAGCGTGCTATTTTTTTTGTCGAATTTGATCTAAGGTAACTGAAAATTGCAATATCATGATGTTTCTATTTAAGACCAACGGATCATCTCTCGTGTTTATTTTAGTTTCGATTTTGTCAAGCAAGAACATGTTAACTGGTTTTCCTTTGTTTTAGGGCTGGCACACCTCACCTCCATCAGCAACAGTTGGCACCACCAGGTTTTACTTCATAACGGCTATGTCAACATTCATTGTGGTGGCCTCACTCTTGCTGCTGTCTGCAGTTAGACAATCAGATGCCCTTACTCCTGTCGCCTCCAATGGCCAACCATTTCCATGGAACAGCATGAGACTTCCAGATAACGTTCAACCACTGCATTATGACCTTCTAATTCACCCTAACCTAACTAGCCTAGATTTCATAGGAGAGGTAGACATCAAGATTGCTGTTCAGAAAGAGAGCAGCACTATTACCCTGCACAGCAAGGATCTCCAGATTTCTAATGCAGCCTTGTTGATGTCAGATGGTAGTGTTGGTGGACCATTGCTAGTTCTGGAATATCCTGCTTTCCAACAGATTGCCCTCCAGTCAAAAAATGTCTTATTTAAGGCTAATAATGTCTACACACTCCATCTACAGTTTGCAGCCAACCTCTCAAACAGCTTTCATGGTTTTTACAAAAGTTCATACCGCACCAGCAAGGGAGATGTCAGGTAGGTACAAATTCATGCTCTTACTAACATAAGACTTGAATTAATATAAGAATGATGTTTCTATCCATTCAAACCGTGCCTGTCAATTTCGTATGAACATAGACACATCAACCTCACTGCTCAACTTGACAGGTATGTGGCGTCAACTCAGTTTGAGCCAACTAGTGCCAGAGCTGCTTTTCCTTGCTTTGATGAACCTGCCTTCAAGTCAAGTTATTCTGTTCGAATTCGACGCGAGGGTCAGCATATTGCTCTCTCAAACATGCCAAAGGTAAGAGAATGTTTACTTTAGTCTACTTTCAAGTCTTAGATTATGTTAGTCCTGAGTTTTGTTACCCTGGCGTTTTACCCCTACTGTATTATTTTAACTTTTATTTCACTAAAAATTCAAAAATTTATTCAAATTATTTATTATTCAAACCTTATTCATTTGTTGACATATTTTGGTTCTAATCAGATAAAGACATTGGAGTTACCTGGTGGCCTGTTTGAAGACCACTTTGACGTAAGTGTGAAGATGAGCACGTACCTGGTGGCGTACATTGTGTCTGACTTCCAGTCCATCAGCAAGACCAGTGAGCATGGTATCAAGGTTAGATGGTTTCCTTTGACCGGTTGACTTCATATTTTCAGTCTCATCCCAAGTCCCAGCTTGGGGACATTGCCGATTGAACTCAATGCAATTTAAAACCTTGCTGCGTTTATGGATTTTTGCTAATAACATATCATTCCACCTCTTTTGGTGCTAGATATCAGTTTACACAGTCCCAGAGAAGATTGGCCAGGCTGAATTTGCACTGCATGCTGCTGCTCGACTTCTTGACTTCTATGATGATTACTTTGATATTCCCTATCCTCTACCCAAACAGGGTAAGGAAAGAAGGAAAATATAATTTTGAATTTATTATTAATAACAATAGAGTGGTCAACTCAGTAATGGTCACTGATAGGCTGACATACTTATATGCTGAGTATGGCATGCAACAGGTTTCTGACCATTCATTCTCAATTCTCAATAGCGTGTCAACAACCAAATCTTTCCTATAAATAAAACTAAATCTATTACTGTTATACTGAAAGTGAAATACTCTGCATATCCCTTACAACTGTTTGTGACAATTTTTTTTAAAAGGTACTTTTTCATACTTGTACAATAACCCCTTGCGGCTTCACATCTATCATTATACTGTATGAGTGTCTTTCTTTTCCTAGACCTTGCTGCTATTCCTGATTTCCAGTCAGGTGCCATGGAAAACTGGGGCCTAACAACATACAGGGAAACGGCATTGTTGGTTGATCCTGATAAGTCTTCAGCATCAGACAAACTTGGCATCACTATGATAATAGCACATGAGCTGGCACATCAGGTTTTTAACTAGTGCCTTCTCTTGTTTTTTATTTTTTTTCTCTTTGGAGGGGTTGGGTTAGGACCTCAAGCTGTTTTAATGATATGGACATCTTAGCCAACTAGTTCTCTTTCCTGTATTTTATTAGTTGACTTACTGGACATACAGATTTTAATTGTATTCATTGCAGAAGGCACCTAATTTGAGTGCAAGTGAGTTGCTATGACATTTAAGCATTATTAGTTATTAGTTTTTTGTATCCTAAAAGGTATTGTTTGTCTCGGATTACTCATATTTCAGTAGCGGCTTGTTGTTGCTCTCTACCCCGTTTTAGTGGTTTGGGAACTTGGTGACAATGCAGTGGTGGAATGACCTCTGGCTGAATGAGGGCTTTGCCAAATTTATGGAGTTTGTGTCCGTCAACATCACAAACCCAGAACTCCAAGTGGTGAGGTTCTTTGATCTACAGGACAGTATCACCCTGTGAATTTGAATATTACTGTTACTGTTAATGGACAGTAAACATGCAGTATGTATTTTCAAAATTAAGAAAACTTCCTTTGGTATGACATTTAGTCATTCCTTTGTTGTTTGTACACACTGACAGGAGGACTACTTCTTAGGGAAATGTTTTGAGGCTATGGAAGTGGACTCTCTGCCTTCCTCTCATCCAGTGTCGACCCCAGTGGAGAACCCTGCCCAGATCCAAGAGATGTTTGATGATGTGTCTTATGACAAGGTAATTTTAACAGTGCATCTAACCAAAGTAGTTTGTTGCCCAAGTATAAAGTAATAACAAAAATGTACTAGTCTCTGATGTTTGGGTTTGAATATTAATAAAGAGGCCATCTTACCTTAATGTTTAGAACTGTTTTTGTTGTGCATCTGCACTTTATTGTTGTCAACGACTGCGCATGGGATAAGTGTGAAACGTAATTTCGATTCCTTTGTATGTCAAGTACATTTGAAGAAATTGACAAATACAACTGACTTTGACTTTTTTTGCCATTTGCTTAGTAATACATTAAAAATTGTTTCATGTATCATTGTCTTAAATGTTGTTTTAGGGTGCTTGCATTTTACACATGCTGAGAGATTTCCTCACTCCTGAGGCCTTCAAATTGGGCATTGTTCGTTACCTGAAGCAATACAGTTTCCAGAACACAGTCAATGGCCATCTCTGGGAGAGCCTGACTAATGTAAGCGTACTTGATGTAGTGTTCATGTATTCATTATGGTGATTAAATTGATCTGCTGTAAATGTGTGAGAGATAAGTTGTGTTGAATGGGATTTTTTTAAGTCACTTCTTTCAAGTTACTTTGACTATGTACATGGAAATCTGAGAAGCTATTTTTGAGGAAGCAACTATGGGCCTTTATTACTTATGGTCGTATTCCTATTAGATCTGTGAGTCTGATGGCATGGACGAGGGCAGATTTAAAGAGAGTGGGCACTGCTCCCGCTCAGGAACAAAGTCTGGAGCGTCTGTGAGTATATCATTTTCTAATGTGACTATTTCAGTTAAGCTCTTAATAGGTTTCATTTTTTAAATGTCCCAGTATTCTGTGTCTTGAGGGTGAATTAAATTCTGCAAGTTTTAAAATGCAGATATTATTGCGGTGCCTTCACCTTCTGTGACAGAAATGGCATGGAGATGATGTGCTGGACGTGAGGGCTGTGATGGAGAGCTGGACTCTGCAGGAAGGCTTTCCCCTGGTCACTGTGGAGGTGAAAGGTCGTGAGGTCAGGCTGAGTCAGGAGCGCTACTTGAAAAGCGACAAACCCTCACACACAACCGAGTGAGTCTAAGCCTCTGGCTACTTACTGTAGAAACACTATGTGTGTATTGTATATGCATTTAGCTGGTCTCTGCAATTATCCCAATCATGAACGAGTTAGACACACAACACACAGTGAACACACAGTGAGGAGAAGCACAAAGCTTTAACTAGCAGGCCATCACTCCGTAGTATTTTGAAGGTATGTGTTTTAGAATTTGAGTCTTTCTGAACCGACTAAACAGTGACACAGACATTCTCTCTGTTGTTTGGCAGGTTTCTGTGGCAAGTCCCACTTACATATGTCACCAGCCTTTCCTCGAAGGTGCATCGGTTCCTCCTGAAGACCAGGACAGGTTAGATTGCAGTAGTCACAGAACCACATTTTGAGCAGATTTGTAGTGATTTTCTGTAGCCTACAGGTAATCAGTGCTAATTTTGGTGTACTGAATTTAAAATGTCTTTTTTTTATTTTTTAATTCTCACACACATTCCTCATGCTGGAACTTTCAGCCCACTACAGTAGGTTGGATTAGCGAGCTGATACTAATACTGATGCTTGTAATGTTCCTCTAGATGTGGTGTACCTTCCTGCTGAGGTTGAGTGGATTAAGTTTAACGTGGACATGAGTGGATACTATATAGTGCACTATGACAATGACAGCTGGGATGCCCTCATCAACCTCCTGCGAGGAAATCACACTGCACTCAGTAGTAACGACCGAGCCAGTCTCATCAATAACGTATTCCAGTTAGTCAGGCAAGTCACCTGCCGCAGAGCTGCAGTAGACATAAGTGTTTTTTTTTTCCAAGGTCATTTTCAAAGGGTTCAGTTTTGCTATATGTAAGGTTAACAAATTAATACTGTTTTAAAAATCTGCATAACATAAACATTTTCTTTTCTGAATCCTCAGTGTTGGGAAGATGTCACTCAACAGAGCTCTAGATCTCTCTCTGTACCTGAGCAAAGAGACAGAGATCATGCCAGTGACCCAAGGCCTCAGTGAACTGGTGCCGCTCTACAAACTCATGGAGAAGAGAGAAGATATGGAGGACCTGGAAAATCAGATGAAGGTTAGGGGCAGTAGATGTTAAACCATTTTTTAAGAGGTAGTAAATAGTTTTGCTCTGCACGTACTTCTAGAAATAAACCATGGGACCTTGGTACCATTTGCCCAATGTATGGTTGGACCAATCAAATTGCTGTATCTTTGCAGTCATCTAAATATTCCCTAGTGGTAGTTTTTTAGGCTAGCTTTGCCTGCCAAGCCATTTTGAAAGACGACTGTTGATTGAACCCAGGTTCCAGTATTACCATTGGAAATTATCTTTACTTCTGAGAGCTCTTGACTGTTCTTGGCCTATTTTGGCTCTTTGGTTCTGTTTCCAGGGCTACATTGTGTGGTTGTTCCGAGACCTTATTGATCTTCAGTCGTGGAGTGACGAGGGCTCGGTCTCTCAGAGGATGCTGCGCAGCTACCTGCTCCTCTTCGCCTGTGTACGCGGCCACTCACCCTGTGTCCACAAGGCCAGCGAGCTCTTCCAGAAGTGGAAGGACTCGGATGGCAATATGAGGTCAAATGTTGACACAGATTGATACACTCCACTATTTCACATTGGTCTTCCATTGTGGTTTAACAACAACTTTTTCACTTTCAACCTGCAGCCTACCTAATGATGTGAGCATGGCCGTGTTTGCTGTGGGTGCTCACACAGAGGAGGGGTGGGACTTCCTCCTGGAGAAATACAAGAACTGCCTGTACACGTCACTCAAGAGTCGCATCAAGTCAGCCCTTACCATCAGTCCACTTGCTCATAAGCTGAAGTGGTCCGTTCAATGTCTTTGTTATCCATATCATTAGTTTATTTGACTTAAAAGTGTATGATATAGAGTAAAAATAATTCTCTGGTCTCTAGTAACATTCGTAATATGGTCAAACTTAAATGTGAATGAATGTCTCCCTACCATCCTGGTCCCCAGGTTAATGGAACAGAGTCTGGAAGGAGAGGTGTTGAAGACCCAGGACTTGCCATATGTCGTCTCATCAGTGAGCAGGAATCCAAAAGGCTACAAACACGCGTGGGATTTCCTCCAAGTCAACTGGGACAGCCTCGTCAAAAAGTGAGTGACCCTGTCTTATCTTAAAGGTCTCATTCCATCATATTTTCATTAATTTTGTGGTGGTCTCTTGTCTAAAATAATGTCATGAGAGTTGGTTTTGACAAAAAATATGCTGTGCTGGTTGTCTTGTTTCAAGCTATTTTAGTTAGGTGAAAAGGAGAGCAGGGATAGCTCGAGAGGATTCTTATGAATATTAATGATATGCAAATGTATCGCCTCTGATTGGCTAACAACACTGTGACGCTCCCTCTAGTGGGTCTGTCTGCAGGCCGCCTAATTTTTTCTTGAGGGCGGGTTAACTGCATAGCTAATGTTCAAATTGACGTACACGTGTACGGTTTTTCCGATTCGCTCGTTTTTCCCGGCAGTTTTCTATCACAGGCGAATACAGACTACAGGGGTAGGAGAGCATTTTGAAGTTGAGCATAGAAGTACAACTTGGGCTGACCTATGGTAATGTAAAAACATCAAGTCTTAAACGGTTTCTTTTGGAAGGAGACCTTTAAATGTGTTACTGCCTTGAGAATGGTTACTAGCTGCACTAAGTAATGTATTTCTTTCTGTTGATGACTCAGATTTGACCTGGGTTCACATTCCATTTCTCACATGGTCATTGGAGTGACCAGTCAGTACTCCACAAAGGCCATGTTGGAAGAGGTAAGTCTTTCAGAAGCATCAGCAAGTGATCTAGCTAGTGATCTATTTGTGCTGCACTGCATTATAGTAGATGTTTCTGAAATATTTATCTTTCGTAGGTAAATAGATTCTTTGGCTCACTGAGTGAGGAGAAAGGTGCTGCACTCAGATGCATCCAACAAGCTTATGAGAACATTGAGGAGAACATCCGTTGGACGGACAAGAACCTTCCTCTCTTGCAAGCTTGGCTAAACAAACAAGGACATCAAATGCAAAACTTTAAGAAATAGAGAGACGCATTGTTATAATTTAAAAGACACTGGATGATTTTGAAACTCTCTGAAAGAGCACAAAAAGGAGCAAAGGTATAGTTTGATGGTACATTTGTAGCCCAGATAAGGCTTATCATGCAAAACTGTTCAATTGTGCCTCCGCTTCTCATTCTACATAATTTATTTAATTGGTTACCAAAAACTATATTTTGAAAAGCGACAAATAAATGCATGTACAGAAAGCTGGCCTGAAATATGGATCTGCAGCTACATAGTTTGACTAGTTTGTTGTGTTTCAGTCAGCAACCCGCAGCAATGTTGGCCGAGGGTCCTTTTGTTCTTCATTAATTCTTCATTCTCAGAAACTGTCTTCATTGCCCAAATCTGTCTGTTATGTGTGTTGGAAAAAGGACCAGCTGAGCCAAGTTTTATTTTGATCACAACAACATTGTGTTGCTGGTCAAGCTTTGCCATCTGTCTACTAACACAAAACATGATGAATTCTGAACATAATACTCATGCTTCTCATTAAAATGAGCTCAAGACAAACCAAACTGTATAGCAAAGATTTTTTTTTTTATTATTGACAATAGAACATGGTTCCTTTTTATCACTGTGTGGCCCTTTATTATGAGGGAGTCATGCACCCAAACAGAATATTTTTTTGTGTCTTCGTAGCTCTGAGCCTCCACTTTTTACATTTTCCGTCAAGGCAAAATGGAGGCATGCACAACAATATGGAATGAGTACAGACGGCTATGTCCAGCTCACAGCCGGTTAAACCAGTTCATGCTCACCTGTAGACCCTGTATGGGTCTACCCTGGCTCTCTTCTGGTGGTTCACTTGGGTCTAAGTTTTGAGCGCTACCCTCTCAGCTCTACCTGTCCAGGTGCGCTTAGGTAAGGAGCTGATTTGTGCACATCCAAACTTATGTTGGTCTGAGGTCACGATGCTCCTTGGTTGTGCAGGCAGGTAGGACAGCAGTGCAGGGTCTCGTGGATGAAGACGTCACATTCCACACAGAACACATTCCGACACTCAGGGCAAGTGAAAACCTAAACACACACACACGATGAACAGTTTAAAGCAGGGGTGGGCAAACTTTTTGACTCGTGGGCCACAGTGGGTTATAAAATTTAATAAAGGGGCCGTGCCAGGAGCAGATAGATGTAGTGTTTGTGTGAAGTAATATAAATGACATGTAAAGGCCATAATATTTCACAGTTTTGGCCTTTAATAGGTGGTAAGGCATGGGTATGCAAGGCTTTTTTTTAAATGCATTTAACAACAGTTTGCAGAAATTGCAGGGAAAATACTAAATAAAGGTTTGATAATGTTATTGAATATAATTTCAAAAGGTTTGGCGGGCCGGATTAAAAAGTCAAACGGGCCGTATATGGCCCCCGGGCCTTAGTTTGCCCATGCCTGGTTTCAAGTCATGAGTGTATGTTAATGTAAGAGCAATAAAAGGAATGCGAGAGAACTCTGAACTTACACTTTGGTCTTTAAGTTCACCTTGGCAGGCTTGGCAAAACCTAGAGAGCAAAACACTACAATATTAGGTGGAGTTGCTCTACCTGACATTTTTTAATTTAACGACAGGTATGAGCAAAAACAGTCGGACCCAAACTAAAAGGCAGCTTCAGTCAAGACTGCATATATCAGAAATAGAATATTCTACACTGATAACCTTGATATACTACTGACTACTGACTGCAGAGTACTGCAGAATATGCACTCCAATCCAAGACCCACTGTGGCCGTGCCAGAGGAAGGATGTACCTCTCTCCTTTGTGTTCCTCCAGAGGACTCTCCTGGAAGCTACCCAGGGGGAAGAGGTGATGGAAGGATCGAGCCAGGTGCGGGGCTGACACCAATGTCAGGCCTGGACAAGGACAAGGAGACAAGAGAAACATGGGACTCTGCAATGTTGTTTCATCCAATTTTGTAGAGGTTGTTTGTTGAAAAGTTCAACAAATGCTTTGAATACATACCACAGACCCTACACTCCACAGGTAATTCTGTGTACTTGGCTCTACACTGGGGGCAGTAGTATCCTCCAAGACTCAGTCCAGGACCGCCAGTGCTATCCAAATGTCTAGTAAATCAAATCAAACACAGAACTTGAAAGGTATGCATGGAAGATGGAACATGTTTCATTAGTCTCTGATTCCTATCTGGGGCACTGTAAAAATCACTTGATTGCTCAGGCTGTTAATTCTGTGAATGCAATTAAAAGCACATTTAATGATGCTTTTTAAACAGATAACTTCCAAACATTTTGCTGAAATTTCTAACAGCTAAGGTAGAAATGCCAACAGTATTAAGCTACCATATACGGGACACAAGGGCAACAGTATCTAAAAATGGGCATAATAAACATATAGACATCATACAAAGACAATGCATCCCCACTCACGTCATGCTGAAGGCCGGCTTGGCATCTTGGTCTGCTGCAGAAGCAATAATGTGTTGTGGAAAGCCTGAAAGGGAGAGTGCATCGCTTGGGTTAACCTTAAGGACCGTACATTTACGTTCGAATAAAGCATCTGTTCAACAGTATGCCACATGACAATGATTGTGCTGGACGCTACACTCTTCATCTTCATGTTTCTTTTCTCAAAGTGTAGGTTCTTAGTTGGACTCACCCATGCGGATTAGGGAACACTCCGAGGAGGAGCTGGCTGGCGGAGGCTTCACATGTAGCATCAACAGTTCACGGAAATGGCTTTCATCTAGGATTACGTTATATGACCCTGTAGTTGGCAAGAGATACAAACAAAACCTGCTGTTTAGATGGCTCGTAGACTAGTATTTTAATAAATCGATGACATTGCAAATATTGTTAAATATCTGATTTTTGAATACCAATAGAGGGGGACAATAAAAATCTCAAAATCACGAAAGCATTAGCAATTTTTGAACATCTTCGTGACATGTTTCATCCATACTCACCGCCCGTCTCCCGTGTGAGGATGGTGCACACTCGGACTTCTGCAGACAGGCCTATTACAGAGACCCGTATCTTCAGGCTTTTTAGAGTCTAGGACATGAAAGCAACACAGTGATATAGCGACAGTGCTTCTCAGTTACTTAAGTATGCTTGTTAAGACCAAAATAGCACAGCATGAAATAAATAATCTTATCAATATCAGAATAACAATACAGAATATGTTGTTATTTTGCATATTCAATTACTTTTTTGACTAACCATGTAAAAAGATTGTTTTTTTTTTAACCACAATTTCACAACAACTGCAATACATTTTTCTGACTGGCAGCTGTAAACCAAACCTTTAAAAATTTAGTTTTTTTAAATTCTCATCTTCCTTTAAGATATTTTTACCATACCTTTACAAGGTCATAAATATTTGCAGGGTCACAAGTAGTAAGGCTGCTAAAGATGATCAAAATCTCTCTGCTAGTGTGTCCTGGAAGGTGCCTGAAGAAAAATGTGAAAAAGTGGAAAAAAGTACTCGTTCACAAAATTACAGCCGTTTTAAGTAAACATGTTTGTTTCCTTTATGTGTAATCTCATGAAATTTCACACAGACCAGGGGCCTGTACTAGGAAGTGGGGTTACTGTCTTATCAGGGTAACTTTGATTTGTGAGGTGCTCTCTTCGCAGGGTGAGGGTATTTTAGAGGCCAAGGGAATATCTTTGTTAGTTAATCGAGGCAGATGTCTCCAACATCACCCGCTGTAATAATGCTCTTACTATTAAGAGCAGATGTGCTTTGCGGTTAGATATTTTGCCAGTGGACAAGTATTCCATCGGTGATGCTGAACATTTGAGCATAAACATGTTGTATAATTCGCAAGGTGGTTCTCTCTCTAAACTGGATGCATTTGTCGTTTTCCCTGGCCATTTAACCGCTCTGCAAATCATAGAAGGGTTTTAAGCAATCGCGGGTAATTAGGCTACTAATATAAAAATAGGTGTCATACACTTCCATAAAGGCAATTGTGCAAGTGCACCCCAGAGCATGAGGGCGATTATGTCAATCGCAAATCTTTTCACAGCATCAATGTGCAGGTGTTGGGTATTAGGTGTATTTTGATATATTATGTACAAGCCCATAACCGACCTAATTTGCATTTTGTTTGGGAGATTACTCTGAAAATGATAGCCTATAAATAGGCCTACTAATTTCATTTTTTTTCCTCTAATCCTTTAACATGTTTTAAACGTCTTCCTGTCCAACCACATGGGGTGGCCCTGTTAATTTACACGTGAAACATTTTGCCTCAACCTTCATGCAAAAGTTATAAAGACCAAATAGCCTTAAATTCTTAGATGACATGTGATCAGGCAAGTCTGGATGCAAGGTGACCACGCTCAGTCCAAGACCCGCATTTTTAGGGAGTCTATTGAAGAAGGTAGGCAATCACGTCTTGGATTTTTTTTGGGACAACCGACATAGGATATTTCTTCATTTCATCAAAGGGCGTTTTGATATCGATTGATGTGGCACTTCTGAATTGTGTTACATTTTTTAGGCGATTTTCAGAATTATTGGCAAACATTTCAGGCATTGTGCAAACTAATAATCCCCTGTAGCCTAACAGATTTTCTATATATGACTTACTTCAGTGTCTGCATAGCAAGGTTAATGGAGTTGTAGAGAGAAGGTTCTCCTATACATGTGGAGTCCACAGCCTTCTTTAAAGCAGTGATATGCTTCTTTGGGTTACCTGACTCATCAGCAAATTAGACGAGAGAAAGACAGACAAGCAGACAGACAAAAAGATTGTAGAAAAAGAGAATTTAGATCTGATGTGCTGGACGGCATGAACACCTACCCCTTTATGATATTCAAAAAAATACTCAATCCAGGGGTTTAACCCAAATTCTAGCCTCAGTCTTTATGAATACCGTTAATTATATAAAATACTCAAGTCATTCAGAATGATGCTTGTAATATTATGTATGGATATCCTACTTATTGAAATGAAAAATCTTTAAATATGTATAAATTCCATTATGTCTTCACCTACCAGCAAGATCTGTAAGTTTCTCTGCCCTCTTGTTTTTTGTGGTTATAATTCCAATCTGTAAAGAGATAAGCGTCATTTCAAAAAAGTGGCAGCAGAAACATAGAAGAGATAAAAGGTAAGAATAAACAGAGGAAGAAAATATGGCCAAAAAAAACAAAACAAAAAAACATACCTGACTGATTGGGTTCTGATCAAAGTACTCATCCACAAAAAACTCCAAAAGCTACAAAAAATTAAATCATAAGACAAAAACGTCACGCTACCTTGGAATGGAAATAGCGAAGATATGTCTATGTCACTCTGTTCTCCATTACAGCCATCATACCAAAAGACCCTACCACTCAGTCATTCTCTCACCTTCAGGGTAGAGGTGAGGCGGTTGGGTTTTAAATCCTGGTCATCCATGGTTCGGGAGTTATCAACCACGACAAACAGGTGCCGCATCTTGATAAAGAAAAATAAGCAAACAAACCATGACATCACAGTGTAATTTTTTTCATTAGTGCTGGAGAGTCATGTATGACGATCTTGTAAAGAGGAATGTATAACACTCACCATCCCAAGCCGCACCTGCCCATGGCTCTCATTGACCCTGTCATGGAAGAAAGGAAACTGAATTGAGGGAACTATGACATTATGGTTTATAATTCTGTTATTATGGCACCACTGCATTTGTAAATGCTCTGAGCCAAACCCACCTTTTCCTTTTGCTCTGAAAGAGAATCTCTTCTACAGTTGCTTTCAGAGACCCAGACTCATCCTCTTTTAGAACCTCCCTGTACAATAAAAAAATATATATATTCTGAATTTAATTCGGAGACATTATTAAATAACACATAATTTTTGCTCCAAAAAATACAAAGGCTAGGAAACTACGTCTTCAAGAACAAGACGTAGTTTTCAATGTCTTCAATGTTACTTACCAGGTTCGCTCGTATCCTCCTTCCCACCTCTTGGTCCTCTCTGGTTCTTCATCCATTCTTTTACAACGTTATTCCTTTGTTTGTAATCATAGCAATATATTATGATTAATCACAAACAATACTATACGAGGCTAACAGTATTAGACTACATCACACATGAGAGTAACATAATGATCATAAACTAAATGGGTACCTAACACAATAATAATAATCTCATATCGATTACTTACCTCTTAAAAGCAATGTCAATATAACATACAGCAGTGACAGAAGATGATGATATGACTTATTTCAAACTAATGTTACAACCCCTGAGCTAGCTCAAACAGTAATGGAACATACATGTGCAACCGATTTATGTCCGGTCGGAAACATCAAATCTAGTTCTGCTAGATTTCTAGTTCCGGTTTATGTGTAGGCCTACATGGAATGTTTATAATAAACTTTACTACTCCGATAATCCAGAAATTGTTTATTTGAAATTCATATTTACAAAAAATATATAAAACACACTTAAATACAATCGAATCATTCTATAGGCCTAACCAATGGTATGCTGGCAGTTGGGAGCAAAGTCAATACAACTCTAGCATATGGTGCAGATTTGATTACCTGAGAATGGTGTTGTTTTTGTTTGTTTGTTTAGTTGTTTAACACATACCACAATAGTTATCTATATACATATGTAAAGACTGACAGGCAGGAATCCAAATATCAGTAAAGATATAAAATAACATATTTAAACTGCTTTAAAAAAAAAGAGAATACTCAAACTTTATGGTACACTGTGGCTCAGTGGGGAAAGGAGTTGGTCATGCCATAAAAAATTAAAAATCTTAAATGGTACTTAAATAATGCCATAGTAGTTCAAAGTAAAATAAAAATGACATGTACATTCATTGTAGTGGAATTTGCCAAAATAAACGTACATTTACACATACAGTGCCCTCCATAATTATCAGCACCCCTGGTAGATGACTATAAAATAGGTAAAAAAAACAATGTATGTTAGTCTCACACTAGAAATAATCCATCCTTAAAGAGAAATATAGAAAAATGTATCTTGAAAAAACACAATGACTTCGTTACAAAACACAATGGCCACAATTATTGGTATAGAAAACATCAGTATCTTTTTCAACTGATATTCTAATTCATAAAAGGAACCAAGGTGTATTTGAACTAGTATGTTTTGGTGATATTGAAATTGAACAAAATGAGGAAAAATTATCTTGACATTTTTCAACATGGAAAAGACAAAAGAATACACATTTTTAAAAAAGTGTGATAACATCCACAAAACAGAGAATCGGTACATGGTACATGCTTGACAATGGCCCATTGAGGGCAAACTTTTACAGATTTGCCTGGATAACAACCCATATTTATCTTGCCCCCACGCATAGTCAGCAGGGTGGTGGTGAGAGAGGCTAAAAGTTCCAAGGACCACTGTTGGACACTTCCAGAAAAAAAGCATCTAGAGATTACCAAGCCTTAACTACCTTGTTATAATAGATCTATTTAAAATACATAAAAGGGAAAAAAGCTTTCTTGTAATTTAATAACAAAATAAAAAAACTGGACAACAATCAGTCTTTCACCGTCATGTCAATAAAGATGGTCCTCACTTAACTCATCCAATAGGTCATTAAATCATACATGTTCGTATAAATAAAACATAGCTTACTGGTAAGAAAATCAACCCCCACCATAGCTTTTTGTCATGTGATGACAGATTACTTAAAGAGAATTAAAAACCGCTTTATGTGTGTATTTAGCCAATTTTACCAGGGGTGCCAATAATCGTGTGCTAAAGTTTGGCTATTATGCCTGCACAAACTGCAGCGGAACACTTGCACAAGCATGTCAACAGCTACAAATAACAACACTATTTAAAATATCCTGGCTCTCAATCTCAAACACAAGTTAGGAAATACCAAGACCTGAGCAAAGAACGGGCACAGACAAATTAAGCCAGAGGGTCAGAAGGTCTTCACGGCCTGTGGTCAAACTCATAGACCATCTTCTTTACGTGGGACATCTTAGCACTTAGGTTCCTACATCTTTTCTTTTTCATTCGATATTCTGCTGACTGCAGAGAGAGAGAGAGAGAGAGAGAGAGAGAGAGAGAGAGAGAGAGAGA